>LD356905.1:0-19790 GCA_001465055.1 Ptychodera flava
TATATATATATATATATATATATATATATATATTACTCTTATTTCAATGTCTCGACCAATCAGATAGCTGTATTTCGCAAGCAATATACTCATGTTATGGTATAATTAACGACTCCAAACATCATAAATCAGACAATATGCAGAGAACGCTAAATATTGATAAAACAGTGTCAAGAAGGGAGTGACGTCACTCCAATGTGATCAGACAAGACAACACTCAACACGTCGTTGGAAGAAATGACAGCTGCCTGGAAAATTAGGTAGGATGACGCTAATGATGGTAAGGGTATACGCGCGCAATTATTTTTATGGATACCTGCATTTTGTACTAATGCGATAATATGGACGGCACCCAAGCTGCAGACTAGGTAAACATTGTAATTAGGTTGATAGACAACGACCTTGCATTTCCTCGTTCATTTCTCTTACGCCACGAGTGAAAATAACAAACAATTACCCTTTAGGTAGAAATACTTCACACAAGTTGAACTGTTTCAACAGTTTTGTTTTATGAATCTATTAAATACGTTGTAAATTCCTGCCAAGAGGTCACCGTTCCAAACGTCTGTCGCCCAAAGCTGTCTCGTCAATCTATCATATGCAACGGCTTTTCATGATATAAAAAGAATGCATAATTACGGTAACATACTAAAATTAACCACGCACTCACAGAAGTACATATATACATACATACATACATACATACATACATACATACATACATACATTCATACATACATACATACATACATACACACACACACACATACACACACACATACATACATACATACATACATACATACATACATACATACATACATACATACATGCATACATACATACATACATACATACATACATACTTTATTTAGATATGTGAAGGCAGTGTATTGATCAAATGTTTGAACACTCTCAACCATATAGTACATACATACATACATACATACATACATACATTTATTCATTCATTCATTCATTCATTCATTCATTCATCCATCCATCCATCCATTCATCCATTCATTCATTCATTCATTCATTCATTCATCCATTCATTCATTCATTCATTCATTCATTCATCCAACCCGAGGTTTCGTTCAAATGTCGGAATATTCTCAACTTTTTTCCCACACACTTCAAAGTGTATAGTCAGCCCGACGGGGTCATTCTGACCTGATTCGCGCCTCATGGAAATCGGCCAAGTTCTAATCCCGTCATAAATGAAACAGAAACGGACAGAATGTTATTAAAATAAGATTTATTAGTGTCGACATACATGATGCATTTACTCCTAACGAAAGGAACATTTTCAAGTCAGTTGAGGTTAACAAAATAGCTTGTAGTTAAAAAAGTGGCTTTTCCTATTTTCCACTCGACTTTACAGAGTGTGCTATTATCGTCAGTCAATATATATACTAGGGCAATCACAGTAAATTTTAGATCGGATCATTTCTTGCATGTCATAAATATTTTACTGAGATCAGCGTCATTTGCTCTAAAGTTACAATCAAGGAAACAGCTCGATCTCACTATAATGCCATCATTGATGATTGAGTTCCGAAGAGGTTAAACAGTAAAAAAACTCTGTATGTTTCTTTTAAGCTAGCTTGTCCATATTCACATTACTGATCCGAAATTCTTTCTCATAAGTCCTGCAAGATAGTTAAAAGGTAGCTAAATTTGTCATTGCATTAACTTCTCGACCTGCATTGCGTTACCCTAATTCCAAAAGCCGTGTAATGTGGGAAAAAAAAACTTTTTATCACGGTAATGTACCTCTCTATCTTTACCAAAACTTATAATACGTCGCATGGCTACATTATAATATTTGTATAAGGACATATTAGGGTCTGTGATGAAACGTCCCAACAAAGACCTGAAGACTGAACGTGTACTCTAAACACAGGGGCGTCACTATGATTCAGTTGAACTCTGACCTTGAAAGTAAGAGTTCGTCATCTACACTACACTCTACGAACTTGCACATTCTGAGTTACCCGTAAAAGTCTTCTTTGTCTCAAGTGGCAGTCATCTGAATGGAATAAAAAGTTTTCAATGTTAAAGTCTTACGACGACTCACGTCTTCTTGCTTTGAAATAGGTGTAAATAACTCACATATTTATTCGATCGAATATTCAAGTTTTTCATCAACCAGACGCGGAGCAAAATCGACCTAAGTTCATTACAGCTGAGTTATATCTTCATTTCGTATTTCTATTTCGTAAAGAAGGTTATTGTTCTTTGGTGAAAGGATTTCTGTCGGACTGCCGCAGAAGTCCAAACTTGAACGGCGTTTCCCGGCAATGGTGATCACTGGGGGCGCTGTTTTCAAAAGCTCACCGCTTGAACCTCGGCGACCCATGAGGTAGTTATCCTTGGGAGGTGAATAGTCTCTAGTTCCGTTGATTTTAGAATATTTTGACAATTCTCTGTAATTCCCCGGATGATTAAACCACAGCCGTCTCCTGCTGCCTTCCCTGGTGAGACTTAACCTTGACGAAACAATGGAGTCTTTCGAGTTGTTCAAGGCAGCCGAGCTTCTTATCTCCAGCCACTTCTCGTGCAAGCTCTCGCGGGAACTGTTCATCTTCTCTTTGGAGTTGGTGAGCGATTCTTTGCTGTTCGCCAGTTCGAGATTCTCGTGCATCCACTTCACCTCCTCGATTTCGTCGTTGATGGCCAACAGCTGAAACATGAGCTTCGCGTCCATCTCCCGCAGCGCCATCTACGATGAAAAAGATAGACGTGAGGGTAAATAGTCTTAATATAATAGTAGCCCGGTTCATTGTGAATATTTGTGAACTATACAACCTTTGCGCCAGACAGCAATGCACTTTATAATATTAATAATATAAAAATAGAAGTGGTTAACTCCACGAATTGACATTTGTGATACTAACAGAGACATTGCTTCTAGTAGTTTAATAAGCAACTTTAACATCATAATTTTATTATGGAGAATGTAATATAACGATAATGTACAAGACAAATTAATTCCTCCCCTTTGAGATTTTGTCAGACTTGTCTGTCATATTATTCAAATCGCTGGCAAACAGCACATTCAAGAGATGCTTGCTAAATTCCTCAATTCTGAAAGGTTAAAACAAATAAAATTCGGCGAACTCATTGAGATCTTGTACATGTTTTAGTTATTACTTGTATAATTGCAGGGGGATATTGTGTACTTTGTATACGTCGTGAGATTAAACAGGTCTTTCAGTTGTCATGCTTATGCTACTAATACGGTCCTATGGGTCCTAGGCTCTATTCCAAAACACCTCGTTTCGACTCCAAGGTAAGTTGACGATTCTTGTACATAGCCCATAAGCAGAACGTCTACGCACAATGATAAGCATATTTTCGCCACGAGTGCTACGTATGATATCATGCCTGCGAGAATTATCCGACAATGATATGGTTAAGCGAGCGGAATGCCGGTCTTTTGTCACCGAACAGTGGCCGTCCATCGTGAACACTGGTGCGTTCCGAGTCGAAGCCGTGGCCCTTCGTGTTAACGTGATCGGTTGCACACGCACACACATCCTGTTTTCTCTGAACCAGGGACTGACTGGTGACTCGATCGAACCCGTCACCTGATGAACTTTCCTTCATCTCACCGTGTTTACCTTTGCTGTACAAATAGTGTTTTCTTACAGTATTGCATACTTCTATTCCAGTGATCGTTTCTAAAGGACCTGACCTTTGTTTGAACCGCTGTTTCTTGCGTGTGATCTTTTTTATGTACACATGCATTGAAAGAGCTTCCTACATTATACGATAAAAAGTACGGCTGACGCTGCTGGCTGTACACTAACGTATACCGCATAAGTGTGTTCTTTTCTATTCATTCGAGAGATCGAGCGGGAGGTTTGACAAGTTTATAGTTTCATTCAGATGCGTTGGCTGTGCACGTTTCATGAAAATATCCGCTGAGATCTCACCCCGCCCTCAAGACTAAACTTGTAAAAACATAAATGTCTTCTGATAATTACAAAAGACGAGAAGCGTTTGTCAGTGTCTCGCAGCAACACCACGAAAATAAATGTTCTTTTTTTTCTTCTGAATTTTCCGTGACTTGATTTCAAATCGGTTTACACCGACTTCTAAATTACAAAAAATTAGTGAATGATACATTTTTTTTAAACTGCTGATGGAAATGATCAGTTAATATGCTGAGATAGCAATTCTCTGATAACTTTTAACTTGTTTTTGGTTTTTACATATCACTTTCAAAGCAGCGAAACGACTGTTTTCAAGATCAAGGTCGACAATAATGGTGTCAAGGTGGTGTGCAAATGTCTACCTTAATGGGCAATGCGCCCAATGTCAGTGTTTTACTGGCTCTCGCTGGGGTTTGGTGACCGCTAATCGGGCATCATACATGATGTCCACGCCCGAATTACGTCAGGGTTAATACACAGCTATACAATATATGTTGTTTCTGATGACCATGTCCGCTAGCGGCACCGGTAGCAGACTGCCTATTTCAGGGTGTGTATTCTTCTGTCGTCGTCGCCATTCAACAACAAATTAAGAATCTTATTATTTGCCTTACAGTACCTCTTCAAGAATGTTTTAGGCCTATGCTTGTCTGGAATTAACGTTCACTTGTATGGTAGGCGGTCAGACAAGGAGGAATTACTGACTGATCACTCTGTGACCTTCACCTTTGTTAACAGAGAGCCCGTATGCGAAACCCGCAATTTGTGCAGCCGACAGATAATAATCCTATTGTTAAATCGCCAAATGGGAGAGATAGCTAAGCAAACAGGCAACATGCATCACTGATTTTTTTGACGTACAGTCCTAAGGAAATACGCCTTGCCCCATAAATCATGATTGGAGTCCGAAACTTTGCCGAGTCTCAGAAATTTTGAAGTAAAAACGGATTGGTGTAGGTTGTAGGTTGTAGGTTATTTTCTTTGAAGTTCGGTGCGGATGTCCAAATCAGGTAGATAATTAAGCTACATGAATTTTAAGTAAAGATGGAGTAAATTTGGAGACAGGATTGGAGGAATAATTCCGAGGTTGAAATGGTGAAAGGTTTCGGCCACGATGGACTTATTTGTAGAAATGCATAGAAGCACACACCTATAACCTAGTGAACTTTAAGATGCAAAATAACATTGTAGCTGTCAAATCCATTCGCTCGTTGACAAGAAGCAGAGAAAGTACAAAAAAGGGTCTGTAATGGCGTTTACACGACTTGGCTCTTTTCAGTCAATGTTGTTTTACGATATTGCTGTTGAGCTAATCCGCTTTAAACTACTTCATTTCTCAGATTGCCATACACTCTTACATTTCTCTGATCCCTGCCGCTGTAACCATCCTTCAATTCTCGGCATCTATGGCTCCGACTCACTTTATCACTTTACTTTCTTCGATGTCCTGTTATATATTTATATATTTATATATAATTTTGAAGATGTTTTATTGGTAACAGTAAATGTCACCCGCGTTTTATCGCAGTGATAGACTATCAGCGTTCTTATGCGGATAAGTCAATTTCGCTGTTTGACAGCTGTTTTCATCAGACGGTACCTTTGTGGACTGGCTCAGGAATAAAGGAAATTCAGACATTCCAGGTATAAGTAGAGATATAAAAGCGAGCAAAGGTTGAAAATAATGGAAAACCCTCATCCGAGAAACTTTCAGACTAAAAGAAGGTCCAGGATCTTGGACATTTCTGTAGATGCAAATCATTGTTTGTAACACACTGTACTGTTTATTTAAGAACGAAAAATATTTACTCCACTGTGTTACCCTCCCTTTGATCAAAGAAAGCCGTACAAATGACGTGTAATCGGATTCACATCAACTTTCTCTGGCATTGTGATGAAAATCCAGAAAAACTCCAATTCTAGAAGTAATATTCTAGCCTAATTTGCAATTTCTGAAATATACAAACTCTTGTTGGCCATGTATGTAAATAACGGGGATATTTAAAAGCTATCGGGTTTACGGGCTTGTAGAAAACAAAGATAGCGTAAAATTTGTACGGGACATCCAAGGCAGAGTACAGCTTGATGGCTGATCTGTATACAAGTACCAGTGAACAGTGTTCTACTTTCGAACAATTTTCCAAAATAGCTTGCTACATTCCAACATTGAGGTAAAGGGTAACTCCATGATTGCAGATATAGCTGACAGATAATTGTCCCGAACTCACAAAGCATACCGGACAATCTCTTATAGAGTTTGTCTATACCTTTTCCGGGTCGTTCATCGACTGTGGTTAAGTGTACGCTTGATCTCAATCAAATGCTGCCACATGAATCGGTCTAGTGTTATGAAGAGGAAACACAGGCAATTAAACTGCACGGGGTGACTAAAACCATAGACCCTCGTTTTTCTCAGGGTCTACTAATACTTGGTAAAGTTCGTCTATTATGGAACGTTTGTCGTAAACATTTTTCTGTGCGATAGTTTTGTTTTATCACATGCGACGATGAAATTGAAATTGGAAATAAATTGATATGTTTCGAGCATTAATTGTCATTTGTAGAGACAATTGCACAGCGAAAGAGGCGAAATGTTACATTCAATCTTTGCCATAATTGTAGTGCGAACACTGACAGCCGTTCACACGCAAAGATAAGCAGACGTTCAAGTTGCCAGTCCTTCACAAGTGAAAATATGATACAAGGCCATTCACGCCGTGGCAGCATTCAAATGCCGTGTGCCACAAGCTTGGTGTGTTTTCAAACTTTTAGCGCTTTTGTTCACATCTGATACAGCTTATACTTCATAATCGAGTAATAGTTGTTCCTAATATAAATTAAAAGTAATTCGGGATTTCAGTATCAATTCTAGAATCGTGGTCTGTAATGTTGTAGCTTGTAATATAGTTGTTTTGTGGATCTTTCCGTTGTTCTATATTAACTTCAATACAAACACATGTTGTAAGTTGCCCGTTTGTTGAACTGTGTCGTTCGATCCGGAAGCACACACCTTGATATATGTCCTTGTGGTCTTTTGATATCAGTTTTGTCAAGTTTGAATTATTTGAGAAATGAATTATAACGTTCAGCATCTTGAGAGATGCTGATAGATACGACAAAATGATAATTTCTGATAAGTATATACATTTATGCGAGCAGGTCTGAAGTTAGCGGGAGCATGGGAACCGAATAGAACCTGGCCATTGTAATAAAAGCACGGCAGGGTTACATTTGAAGTTCATAATTTTTGGTGTTTTTCATTTCTTCCTTGACGAAAAACCTTCAATTAGAATACCATGAAAATACAAAATACGGTCTTTGACCATTTAAATCATCGCTTCAATACCGATGCGATATGTTTAAAAATTTGCCATTGTATGATCTGTCTTACGATTGACTCAAATCTTGAATCTGAATATGAATCTGACCTTAACCGAACTTGGACATTTATGTACAAAGATCGATGCAGTGAATATCATTTATTCCGTATATATAAGGCCAATGGCCTTTTAAATACAAAACAAAATACAAGTCTGCATTTGACCATCTTGGTATTTGGGGAGGAATTTATCTAGGTCTGTAACAAATTTTCCATGCCCAGGCGACAGTCAGAAACTTGGCAGATGCTTTTACTTCAAGGAATGACTAGACTGATTCATAATTAAATCAAGACGTATATTGTTATTCTCTCAGTGATGATTGTAACCCCCAGTTATGCGTTGCTTTTTACCTCAACCGTGGTAACTACTTCACAATTCCACACGCGTGAAAGTCGCTCTCTCGGAGACAGACTTTTTGAGTAACCATGGTTGAGATCTGTCGTGGCACTTTCATTGTTCATTTTCACGTTGACTGATAACCTGTCATCGAGGGGCTGAGCTTAACATCGTTAATATCAACGAGGTTCCCTGAGTGCCCGGTATTGAAAGAAGACTGCCCGGCGAGAAGTGAGCAGTTGGAAGCTATTGAATTGAGGTATACACGTTACTCATCACAATGGCAAGGAATGCAGAAATTGTCGAGCTGTGTGGATCGATGCACAGCCGACAGTCCGACTAAGTCTGAGTACAAATCTGAAAAAAGCGCAACAGCCCATTAACCATCGGAGATCAAATCTTAAGGAGGGGATTTCTTCGGTGTAGATTTCTTTTCTGGAATGTTGAAAACACCTGAGAACTGCGACTACACCGACCCAAGCAGTCGGAATGTATTGACCGCGTGTCTGTTTTCAGTTGCGATTCCGCATTTCGTGGCCGGATAAACAGCATGAAACGGCAGAGGGGGTGGCTTTTTCATCGGGTGCATGAACAGCCGCGCTGTTCAAAATAGTCTGAATAGCTTGATGTTCAGACGCAATTCTCTGAATGTTATGGAACTGTTTCCTATTCACTCGTGGTTGTCCTTGGCAACTCGATGCGTTGAGTTTGACCGTGAACTTACGTGTATCAGTGTTACCTGTCAAGGCTAACCCTAGGATAAGCTTTCAATACTCCAACAGGCACCGTGCTCGAATCTGCTAGTAGCATGGCGAGGTGTGATATTTTTAGGGGGAGTACGGTGAGAAGACAGAATTTCTTCACGCTGTACATTTTGGGTGTTGTTTTTGTTGTTGTTTCTCAAATACTGAAGAGTGCGGTTTCAACTACCGTAAGTGTAGACGACAACGCTCGAAAAACTATTTCAAATCGGTCAAAGTATCGTTCCGCGAAAGAAACGGCACGTTTTGTTATATAGTGTTACGCAACCTGGCACTTTTACAAACAATATAGCGCACAACTGACCCTTCAATCGGAATAAAATCATTTTTCGTATACAGAAAGGGAAACGAAGGGGGCGTTGAATAGTTTCCATTGTCAGATAAAGGTATTCACTCATTTTTCAACGTTCATGCTATCATTTTATATTGCCCACGTGGCCACATGAAAGACTCACGAGAAAGCTGACACTATCGACAGTCCCCGTTGTTCTTCTGTGCACCCTTCAGATTCAACAAGTGGCCGTTGTTTTGTGTTGCCGGCAACTAATCGAGGGCGGGTGAGGCACGTCAAATTGCAGCGTAGTCGCCATGGAACAGCTAAACACTCACTACGAGTAAACCCGCTATAGTGTGCATCAGTCGCAGCGTCTTTCACAAATACTCAATTTACGTTTCGCTGAAGTGTTGACACCGACAATCGAGCTGCCCGTGAGACGTTGCAGATTACACCTCATGGAATGTAATTGTTATTAACGTGACATCTCTGCCCCGTAGAGAAAACGGGGGCACTCGTGAAACACTCAGGCCTCGGGGCAAGCCACAGGAACACATCGGGCATTGTTAACTCACGAAAGCAATACTGAGTTTCGCATTCCCTCCGACTGCACGATGAGCTACACGTTTGACAAAGGGCAACAAATTCTGTCAGAATCTGAGAGGGGTGTGCAAATATGCAACCTCTATTCGTGATTTCTTAAAGTTTCGTACAATATGCCCCTTCGGCTGGAATAAAGCGTTGGCTTTGAGACTGTCTCTGTAAAATGACATTCCTTTGAAGATAACAAAACAAAACAAACTAAGACAACACACTTACCAACTCAGACTTCAGTAGTAACAGTTTAGAGTCCATTCCCGCCGGATACACCTTCCCCCATTTTTGAGTCGGTAGCTTTCTCTCGTCGCTGACATCTGCATTGCTGATGACATGAATGAATTTCTTACTGTCTGTTTGTTCTTGGCAGTCATGTCTATTTACCGAATCGCCATGTGGCGCAGCCGTCGACGTTGAATGGTAGGCCGTTGCATTGTCAATGCGGCTGCCGCCGTTAAGTGCCTCGAGCAGTGCGTCCGGTATGCAGACTCCCATCTTTTCCTCCACCTCTTTGAGAAGTTCGTTCATGTAGCCCTCGTCGGCTTCAATGTCCATCACCCGATGTGACAATTTATCCATGCCAGCGTCAGTGGTATTTCTGATCTTTCCGGACAAGCTATGCACTCGCAGGATCGAGAGCAGGTGTACATATAAACTTTCAGCGGAGAAAGTCGAGTATTCGCAATGTTTTTATACGCAAAGCGACGGCGTAGAAAAGAGTAACTGCAAACCATCTGTCATTGAAATCACTCCTCTCTGTCGACGTGTAGGCAATGCCGATACCCAGCGATTTGCCAGCCACGATGTGAGAAAGCAACACGTTGATTCAGTACTAAGGATCCTTAAGACTCAAACTAGGTGTTGATCACCGAAGTGTTTAAACCGGAAACACTTTTTATGCCAGACTTCCTAGTGAACGACAGACTTTTAAAAGTACCAGCCGCAATTTGGTGTCACCAGAGCTGAGAGATCGCGACTCGCACTCCGCATACCATCACAGTGTCATGAACTGATCTTTCTCTTTCACAGACTACGTGCTTCAAACAGAACGAGAACGAGTGAAAATCTACCTCACAATAGAATGAAAAGCCTGGAGTCGTGTTTCTCGTCCCGCTAGTAATCTGCATATGCATGTTGTGAGCCGACCAGTGCACAAATCCCGTCACACTAGTGTAAAGGTGGTGGTTCCTGACAATAAACTTTTTTGTGGGCATTCAGGCGTTGACATTGCACACATAATCGCGCAAAGTCAGTTGCTAGTGGGCAGGCATCTCGCTGTTTTATTCTGAATCGTTTCAGCTGGAGAAAAGATTTTTTGATCTATAGCAAGAAAAAAAACTTGGAGAGAGGTCATCGACTTTAGAAATCGTCACCGTGTTCTTATTGTGTTGGCCCCCTAATTATATTTTAACACTGTCAACTGTTTTTTGAACGAAATGTGGCAGCCTCGCTGGGCCACTCCACTCAGGTATCAAGACATCGTACTCAGTACGCAAAACGTGGGTATGAAGTATCTAGCACTATTTACGTGAATGCCAAATTATTTGCAGCTGTTCAATGCTTGTAGGAGCTCTGGCCGTCAGTATATGCGCATGTAAACAATGGACTAACATTACATTCAGTCTTGGCTCTGGGCATTACCCATCATGCAAAAACTATAGCAAGTCGTACGATCGAAGGCTTGGCCTTGCTTGAGTTCGAGACCATGGGTAGCGGAGCTGGCCACTACGGCTCTACGGCAAATTATTGTACCTGATGGTTGTGTGCATAATTACAATCGCAATTGAAGCCTTTGAATTCCACAGTCTTTCCCATATCGCTGTAAAGTCACAAACGAAAATCAGAAATTTCTGACAGTTTTCATATTCTCAGAAAATATTAATCGTCCTTTTGGTGTTGTAATTTTGATCAACACTATGGCGTTTGAAGTTTTGAAACTATGTGCTGTGTAGTTTTCCTCACGCGGTGGCAAGGCGATCTCCGCACTGAAACAACATGTTGTTTTGGAGGCCCCGCCATCATTTGGCTCTATGGTACAGTTATGTTTGTAGTATAACAGTTGTCATGGTATATACATATATGTATATAGATGAATTGTCAAGTCTCCGGAGTCTTTTATTTGATTAGCCTCCATGTAGCAATGACTGCATTCTATAATCTAGTAGGATAGGTAACTCTTTTCTATTACATCCTGTTTGCATCCGATAATGACTTTTTAATTCTTTGGTTTGCTGCATTACGTCACTGTACAGACAACAAGTATTTAATGGGTACGCATAATGAGGGAATGTTCCCCTAGAATTGCTTTCAACACATGTCCAGTTATACGAAGATGATATCTGCCAATGAATGCCCTATTACCGTCGCGTAGTAAATACGCCGTGTGCTATGAACTTATGGAAGCACAGACACCGGAAGAGGACTTCACATCTATGTGTTGCGGTCACCTGACTGTCATACCACCGGCTGATATCACAATCACGCCAGCCATGTTCAATTGTGAAAGTCTTCCCTCTAATGCTTTCTAGGTATCAGTAACCCATTTCTATTTGAGTAAAGTCCATGTTTCAATTACGGCGTTGGTTTTCGGTGTTGATTATCTTCCCACTTTCCTTTAATGTCTGCAAAGTAATTACCCCTGAAAATTTATTTTTATTCATTTATACACAAACGATCCTTAATTTCAAGAAAATGGAAGACATCAACCAAACTTTCAAAACAATATTATATTTGAACCGAGGACAGCTATTGCTAACCGCCTTCTGACACGTTTTCCACATTTTGTGTTTCGTAATACCGGTGTAATATTCCTACTCGTTTTATCGCTTGGTTCAGTTGGTCGTCCGTCGATTTGCTGAATATCTTCAAAGTTTGCAACTTTAACAACATTTTATTCTCACATCACGCGTCGATGCCCAAAGTTGTAAAGAGCCTCTTGCCTGGCGAAAGAACCATTTTCATGTAGTTTTGATTTTTGCAACTCGACGAGAACACATGAAGCTCCGAATCAACAATTAAAAGTGGGTGGTCGAATGGATGGAAACTCTTTCCTCTAATTATACGAAGATGGCTAATGAACCGTGTTTGGACTCGGGCCAGAAAAGTCTTTTGCTATCTTATATGCCTGGACATAGCAATTATATGCAGTGGAAACATAACTTGTTTCAAGAAAATTCCACAGGAACTACTCGTTGTCCTTCAAGGACAAACTCCTCATTGCGGTAAGAAAAGAAGTTCAGTCACGCCGTTGAGGAATTTTCTTTCACGGAACCTTTGAATGGAGACATTTCATTGCATTTCAATGCATTCCCGAGACTGATCTCCTCGGGCATGGTACCGATTCTTTGAAGAGTCTAAAACAACGACGCAAGAACTCGATAGTGAGGCAGCATCCAAAAGAACATTGGGAGGAATGGGGGAGAGGAGGAATCGTCTCTCCGTTGGTCCAATTTCAGGTTTTCAACTCAATAATATGCACAAACTGCAGCGTGTAAACTTTGAGGCGCCATTACTATGGCGTTGATATACCAGGTGATGGAGGCAGTGTGGTACCAGATACCCTCGTTTACTTTAAAATTTATAAACAGTCTATTGAATTTAAATCGTGCCAATGGTAACTTGAAGTGGCGTTCCATTCATTCTCTGTGTCCATCTTTCTTCTTGACTTTTTTGTTCCCTTTCCCCTGAGTTGCGAAGTGACAGTGTTATGAGTCACACAGGAATATGGCTTTCCCCGCATCATCATTTAAGTTGCCACCCTTTCATGTAAATCTTTCTCTCAGAATGATTCTTGTTGACATTTATTGTCGTTCTGAGACTAGCTTCTCTGACTATATTGCTGCGTGTCAGTGCTGGGACCTGCGATTCCGAGGGTCTGTGGTCAGTGAAAGGGAACATCCACTGCTCGAATAAAGACATCGATAGCTTCACTTATACACACAAACTGTGTGCTAGCTCCTTGTTTTTTTCGCACTCCAGGGTCATTTAACGATGGTCGAAGAAAGATCCCATACAGCTACAGAGCTGCATCGATTTACACAAATTATCTTAACCGTCGAGTCAACAGCATATCCCACTTCATCGAAGCACTTAAGCTGTTTTCCTGTATACATGTGTATGCTGCAGTTGATGATTTGTTTGTTTATTTAAAAACCGTATGATTTGCACGTCAGAGGTTCACTTTGCCCCAACTGCAATGATTGTTCCAGTCACGAGGTCTGCGTGTTACGCCGACAATAAGAACTTGTGTGTCACAAGAAAGGTGTGCGTGTGTCGCCAGAGTGTCTGACTTGGCTAAAGCCAAGAAAATGCCCTACCACCGAAACAACATCAATATTGATACTTGTATGAGTAAAGACTTGCTTTGTAGTCGGCCGTGAGCCCGGAGGCAAGATGACGTCATGAAGCCATTAGTCAGCAATACCTCCCCTATTTACAACGCAGCACCTCGTGTTGTTTGTTTGTTTTGTATCTCATTGACTCCAGGTATTTTCTGATTTTATAACCGCCTTTTCACAAGCGCAGCTTTGTTTTCCATCAAAATGTTCGTACTGGTTCAGTACCAACTTTCACCATTGGAGCGTTACATTTCATTTACCCTTGCCAGCTCATTATTTGTCCCGCATGTAGAATTCGTTTTTGATATCACACGTCATACATGCAACGCCACCGTCTGTGCATCAGTTTTTATGACCTTTAGATGTCTGCTTTGCCTCGATTTTACCACCAAGAAAACTGCAAAATGCAAAGACGATGATCAATAACACTATATCCTATCACACTGGTCCTATAAACCCAGCTTGACTTTTTAGACATCTTACCGTCGGCTCTAATTGTCTACACTGTCCAAGCCATTACTTTCCCCTAAGAAAATTCTTTATTTAATGACATTGGCGAAACACATGCTGCAAAGCGTCTCAAAAAAGTACGTACTCTTCAATGGGCCAGTATTTTTCAGAACGATGACGTTGGGGGCGCACAAAACTAGTGCAATGTCTAACGGAAAGTTTGTTGCTGTCCAATCCGGTGATACGACTGATGCCAATGGTCCGTGCAAGTTATGAAAAGATCTGCAGAGTCAACGTCAAATAATTATGTGTGGATGGAACACTGAATGGAGTTCTGAAAGATCGCTTTAACTTGGTCATATCACCCGTATTTCATAAATTCCCACCATTTTTATTACGGGCAAGGAAACTTAGAGGCTAAACGATGCAGTTGAAAACTACATTGACATACTGACGCTGTATGGTAATTGAATGATTCCTAGACAAGCACATCACATTGCAGGCGGTATCGAGACGAACGTAAGGCTGAGATTAGATGAGACCAAGTTTGCATTGTCTTCAAAGACAAAAGTTTAATTCTCTTATTTTATCAAATTTTTTGTTCCGTTTGCCAGCATCAAGGATTTTTTTTTTATTAAAAGGCAGATGGTTACTATCTTTTCACAATTTGATGGCTTTCGTAGAAAACAGTTGATTTTCGCCATATATATCTATCACATTTGTGGACTTGCGTCCATTAGAGCACACTCACCCAAAGGATGAAATGTGGAAAACGATGATGATGATGACGACGACGACGATGACTATGATGATGATGATGATGTATTTATGCAGAATCAATATTTCTATGTCATCTGACAACTTCGAGCTGAATTATTTCGTAATTAAGAGCCGGCAATTCAAGGTCAGTCTTTTGACTCGCAAGGTCACGCCCACAGTGTTAATCAAATAACCATTGTGACAGAGCTGTCTAAATATTTGCCGGCAATACACGGACAATGTTCCTTGCTTAGTCTGAAACGCTCAGAACGTCAAATTTTGACACGCCAATTCTTGTAAAATGTGTCCTACAGAAATGATGCAGCGGTACGTGTTGAGTCACTACTGTTGATGTTGTTAGTTTGAATCCGCTCGCGCGGATAAAAAAGAAGCTTTTCAACTTCTGACGCTGAAGCTTTTAGTCGAACACCGCCATTGTCCGATGTCATGATTATACAGGCCACAGTCCCTCCACCGTGGAGGGACTGTATACAGGCCAATGATATCAATATACCTCACAGTGACGACCAGTGATCATCAACAGGGGAGATAAGGCCACAAATGGTTTGGCAAATGAGTGAAGTAAACAGATGTATTTCATCATATAATGTCATTTGCGCAATATATAGCATTTTGATCTAGAGCGTTTTTCGAGGTCCTACAGTGTTCATGGCTGAGTGATCTGTGTCTCCGCGCCGTTGAAACAATGATCAATATGTTTTGCCACTCTAACCGTTGAGGGCGCTCTCAGAGCAGAGATTATGTGTGCACGTCAGTTAGAAGTCTTCTCTATACTCTCATTCTAATAAATGAATTACGTTCCACTCCATTCATTCATTAATGATGGATCAGCCATTAGTGGCAGCTTATTTACAGACAAGAAGAGGAAAGTATACGGTAAACATTATACCAGGGTGCGGAAGCAAATGAAACGAAATACCCGCGTCACCTCTGCATGCCGCCCAGGAAAAGACAAGGGAAATTCTCTGGAAAACCCTGTCCGAAAACAATGCATAACATAGGACCACGGGATGGTGTTGGACTTTACCACTTTCGTTCATTCTCTCAATTATGCAAACAAAAAAGCGTCTTTGTTTTTTGATGCTAACTTGGACGAACCCGTCTGTAGGCTGCTGAAGCGTCTGGCTAGACTGAATACCTAATTCCTATATAACTTTCCACTAATAGCTCCGTAGCCCCGCGTACACACCATTTATCACTGCCAAGTATCAAACTCACGTAACGCGAAAACATTAATTTCTCTCTATACTATCGAACCGGGAGAAATTATATTTATTGTTCTGTTACACCTTCTACTGACAAAAAAACTTACAGTCTGTTTTGTAATCCGATAACTAATTTCTTATTTCTAACTTTCGTGTTCCTTTCCGCTGAAAAATTTCGATTCCTGCCCGCTCTCTGAAAACTCGCTGGCCTCACTGATCAGTTCATAAGCGATCCTGCCACTTGCTTTACGATAATCGGGTATCAAGTTCAATCCCACTCAACCTAACCGAGCGTATACAGCCACAAATACAGCTTAGGATCGGTGTGAGTATGATTCCCGACAGTGCTGATTTAAATCGTCCTCGCTCGTCGTCGATTGAATGGTTGAGTAGTTTAAGGTGGAACGCACCTCGGGGACAGACATTCGGACTCTCACACTTTTACAATTCTCTTCTGATATACCACATGACATTGTGGGGGTTCATTTTAAAGCTCTTAGTGAAAGAAAACTTTTCACCGGCTTAGTTTTTTGAAATTAGAAAATTTTTATTTTTCGCCATAGAGTTAACACAGGAATGGCGGCCATTTTGAATTTCTAATATCGGTAAATCTTGGATTATTTGTTTCTCTAGTACCAAAATTTGCACGGTGACACCCTATTTTTATTCTTGATTTTGAAAGAGAATGATTGAAAGATTCCTTGAGGAAAGTTAGAGCAAAAGTTTAAGTCTTTCACTTTCGAGGTCGAAACATGAGTTCACACCATCCACGAAAACCGGTTTTTCGAAATAGTGAACATGATCACTCACCTACATGTGCGCAGTGAAAGTTTCAATAAAATTTATGAATGTCAAGACAACACTTTGAGGCTTAAAAACCTATTTGCTGTTTTGTATTTGTTTCGTATATCAATGTTGAATACAGACCTTATTGAATTTGCTCTTTCATTACAACCGACAGAGGTTGATGACTGGCGATATTGAAACAAATTTAAGTATTCATTCCTATTGAGTCCCTCGGTAACAGTTGCTGAAATCACGTGGGAGGGGACTGCTATCACTAAGACCTATAAGAAATAATTTTCAATAGCCTTAGGTCCCCTCTCTTAGGGGTGGAGACTAAAATAACAGCGTCCTCCCCGTAGGAAGTAGTCCGTAGACGCCGGAATATGTATAAATGAGTTCTCATTTACTCTGCTGCAGGGACAAAGGCTGTGACGCAAATCATCGAGTTTTATTAATGAAGCATCCAAACTAATGCCTTTTCAATACATTACAATCGCAAGATGAATCGCATCTTTAAGTGATACGGTAATGCCATTTTCTCACTTTTGCTTTTATAACTACCATGCCATGACATTCCATGATGCCTTTCTTTCCCTTTCGCCATTTCGAATGTATGAACGGAAGGAAAATGTAAAACAGCTATGGCTTGTCGCCGTGTAACTTTCATCTCCACGAACGGTTCGAGTACTGCGCTGTACAGCGATCAAACAAGGCTCAACTAAATGTACGCCCCAAAGCTGCATAGTTTTAAATTTAGATTCATCGCCCTTCAGAGAGTGGGCTTACTGAATATCGAAAAACCTCATACACGATACAGACTCAAGAGAGATGGTACTATTTACTAAGAACTCAAAAGAGACCACCGTGTCACGAACCTTGTGCTCAATAACAACACTCGTAATTACACAAAGAACTGACAAGCCATGTTCAGTATGTATAATGAACTACATATCTACGGTGACTGCATTACGCACGTGTCCTGTCAGCACCTGGAATGGTGGATGTTGCCGCTAAGAGGCTACTGTATGCATGCTTGGTTTGTCGTGACATAGTATAAAAGTTTCACTTCAAAAGCCGAAAACCTTTCGGCGATACAACGTTGGATCTACAATGAAAGACTTGCCATGTAGCTTATTCAACACTTTGTGATAAAGCCCACGCACGTCACCTTGTGACGTCATTTCTTCTTGTCTCCGTCCATTAGAGGCCCGGAAAGATCCAGATATTTGTTTTGAAAACACTATATCATGGAGGTAGAGAAATTAGATTCGTCCTATCAATATACAAACGTCCATTAACACAGCTGAAAAGATATAGAATGTATTGTTTATATCATCGCATATCCTAGTTCTTGCCAATATAGCAATATTTCAAAAGTTGCGTATCATAGCATTCCATTTTCTGCAACTGAATAAATTGCACTGGAGTATATGTAGATCAGTCAGGATGAAATAAAAATTCCAGCCACAATCAATATCTCTTCGATTATTTACGCGAGTATTATTCGCTCAGAAATGTTTCGAAGGATATCTCTATACAACGGAGAGGAATACGTCTTTGGGCTGATGCAAATTCAGGTTTATAAAATCCAGCGGCCTTTTGTGATGAAAGCAGACGTCAATTATATGAAAGTGTATAAAAAAGTCAATGATAAGTGTGTAATATATATATATATATATATATATATATATATATATATATATATATATATATATATATATATATATATATATATATATATATTCAGTATATGCTAAATAGGTAAGCCCGGGTAAGGGGAAACTAATTTGCTATACCGTGTTTAACAAAAATGACTAGGCCTTTGTTGAAAAGAGTTGTTCGGATCCGTTCTGACAGATTCATCGATTGATAACAATCTTATGGTAGAATGCATCCTGGGAACAGATTTTCGAACTCTAAAATATTTTAAAAACCCGTACTTTTCTACCGTTTTTGTTGTCTCATTTTGAAGCTTACCGAGCAAGTGAACTTTTCACTGTCTTGTTTTTTTAGAAGGGAAGATTCAGTTTTCTCAATTGAGTTAACATGCATGATAGCGGCCATATTGGATTTCAAATATCAGAGATCTGGGTAGTTTGTTTCTTTTACCCCTTCGTTTTAGCGGCGACTTCAAATTTTTATTCTTGATTATGAAGGAGAATAGTTTAATGTTCCCTTGACGAAAATTTGAAATAATATGAAAACTCTTGGTTTCGAGGCTCGTGTTACCTAAATGAATTAAAACCACACTGATCGATCAATAACTTAATGGTGGTGTTTTGAATGTTCAACCGTCAACTCAACGAACCTTTTTATCATGCATTTATATTTACTACCCCTGGGTCAACTCCTGTGCTAGACTGAACGATCCGTCGTTCATGGGTGCTCCAACGCTCCCCCCTTACACGCTCCCCTCTTACGTAAGAGGGGGAGCGTAGAGAGCGCCCTCGAACGGCGGAATTTTCGTTTACTTCTTTGTGCCAATATAGAGAAGACAGAACAGGAAGATTGCAAAGGTAATGTTTAAAAATCTTTAATGCTTAATACTTTTAAAATGTGACAAGGAAATCGGACAAGGAACTGTCACGAGAAATATTTGACAAGCCGCAAAAGCATCAGAAAATGCGGGAAGACTGAAATAGTGAACTTGGAGTTTCTCTCAGAACACCCACTCATGATGTGCTTTGGGTGTCGCTCATTTAGTTTTTGCTGAGTCATCACAGTCAAAATTTTTATTATTAGAGGAAAAGAATAAAGCATATTGTAGCACGGGTACACCTACCAATAAGTCAAGCAAATATACCGTTTAAACCTTACTTTAGATTTAATTTTCTTTTTTTTATAATCAAAATTTAACGTTAAACGACTCTGCGAAAACGAAATGAACGAAACCCAAAATATATGAGCGGGTGTTTTAGGAATCTGTGATGTGTATGTCCCAAT
>LD356905.1:21043-42709 GCA_001465055.1 Ptychodera flava
GATAACGAAGTTGCATTGCATGTCAATGGAATTGGGTGTCACTGCAAGACCCAAGAGCAGTACTCCAAATAACGTGGTGAGCTTGTTTCCCTATACGAGAGTGTTGCGTTGATCCGTCACGTTGCGTAATGTCCCTGTACATGTACGTGACATTTTGCATTGTTAAAGAATAATGGAATTATTCACAGAACGTCAGGCGCAATTGAAGCTCTGTATTTTCCAGAAGCAAACACTGCTTGTTGATATCAAATTATACGTATTTGGAACCCTATATGGTTGAGAGTGTTCAAACATTTGATCAAGACACTGTCTCCACATATCTAAATAAAGTATGTATGTATGTATATATGTATGTATGTATGTATGTATGTATGTATGTATGTATGTATGTATGTATGTATGTATGTATGTATGTATGTGTGCGTGTGTGTCTATCTATCTACCTACCTATACACCTATATGTCTCTATCTATCTATCTATCTATCTATCTATCTATCTATCTATCTATCTATCTATCTATCTATATATCTATATATCTATCTATCTATCTATCTATCTCTCTATCTATCTATCTTTGTATCCCTGTAGCTATGTTTGTATGCATGCCTGCATAAATACATGCGTGTCTGTCTGTCTGTCTGTTTGTCTGTCTGTCTGTGTCTGCATACCTCCCTTCAAACCTACCTGTTTGCCCCATCTCTCTCTCTCTCTCTCTCTCTCTCTCTCTCTCTCTCTCATCGAGTAAATTTCAATTTCAGTATAGAGCCGCTACCTTCAGCTTTTGGTCGAACACTATACATGTACAGGTAGCAATATAACGCTAGGTGGCGCAAACATAACTCATTGTCTATTCAGAACACGCACCTTGATAAGTCTGGAAATTTCCTTTCGTCTAGGTTAACAATCATGTCAATGATTAAGATAGTAATCCCAGTGTTAATCTCGGCCTACTATCCACCAATGGTTTCTCTCTTAACACAGCAGCTCAGTAATCAAATTAATGCCCAGATCGTGTCAGCGAGTACAAATGGTGTCAAGTGTAATTTAATGGCCTGTCATAATATAGGAGCAATCGTGCATGCTTAAACTGAGAGAGAGGCAAGCGAACTTGAAACTCTGTCACCGATATGAGGCCTGGCTAACTGTACTCAAGGTTTCATTTCCTGTTTCAATCGTGGGAGTTCATGCCTTGTGGGAACACTCACGTATAATGAAACCAGGAACAGGATTATACGCATTTCAAGGACATGCTCACACTTCTATTGCGATTTCTAGTCCTGATAGAGATGTACGCAGTATTTTTTTTCTGTTTATTCCTCCATGTATACTTTGAGAATTAATTATTTAAATTAATTAGCACCTACATAGTTCATCGATATCGTAATTTGTAAATGCTCAACAGCCAGTCAACTGTTTCATCCACATTAATCGCACACAGTGCTCCACATGACCGCATTAGGAGAGATTAGTAGTGTATGGGGATGTGAGAGAGAAGTGCAGAGTTTAACAATTTATAGGGATCTTGGCAAACTAGGATTAATTTAAGGTAGTACCCGCCTCGAAAGTAAAAGACTTAATCTTTTGCCTAAACTTTCCTAATGGAAACGCTCAGTTGTCCTCTTTCAAAATCGAGGATAATAATCAGAGGTCATCATGCAAATTTTAGTACTAGAGAAACAAATTTCCCGACAATTGAAATTCAAAATGGCCGCCATTCCTGTGTCTACTCGCAAAACTAAGCCGATGAAAAGTTTACTCACTCCACTAACTTTAACATAAGCCCCAACAAGCGGTATACCAGGAAAGAATGGGGAAAATTTGATAGTTAGAATATCTGTTTCCGAGGTGCATTATACTTCAAGGAAGTCTGACAATATTTTACAATTTTATGACAAGGCAGGGTTTGGCACAATTATGTTATGCTACCAGTTCATGTAGTAAATTTGATCTGTCTGTTCCACAGGTAAAGTAAATTTTATGCTAGCCCACCGTTTCCACGGGCAGAAGAAAGTTGCTTTGCACGAAACTGCATTTAATAAGTACATTAAAGGGAGACAGTCATAGGAACTGCGCGTGTGCGACTTTCTTGTTTACAAACAATGTATTTCATGCATGATATCTAGATGCAACACGTCAACATAGCTGCAACATCAAAATTTTATTTTATTGTTAACAAACATGTTTTAACTTTCATCAATCGAATCGCCGACGTACCCTAGATACAGTGTTTACATCGGTCGTGGGGGTTCCTGGCAACCTTTGAGAAGAGTTCCGACGACTGCCTCCCTTTAACACAATCTGTTCTTCAACATATATAGACGGCGAAAGTTTTGTTAATCAAAGTACCAACGAATCGACTGTTGCTTTATTTAAGTTGCACAGAGAGAATTGACTCAAGTTTTGCCGTTCAATGTATTCTTAATCCGTTTATGTTGAAAGAACAATTTCCCTAAAGTATGCATTTGAATGCCATGTAAATGAATTCCTGAGTGAATTGACTGTATTTCTCCACACAAAGACGTTTCATCTGAGTCTCAACCTGTGGCAGATTTTGAGAGAATAAACCCTCATGGAAACACTTTGAGTTATGCTTAAGAGAGCTGCTTTTTCCTAAAAATTTGCTATCCTAGGTTGAATGAGTGTCCTCACCTCTTCACAATCATTACATTGTAAATTGATAAGAGACTTTAAATAAGAGAAAAATTTCCGGGTTGACGCCATTATCATGAACGGGTCAACAATGATGGGGTGTTTAAATTTGCACAGTGCCCTCACAGGCAAGAGTAGGAAAAACAAGAGCATCTGTTGTGAATTAGAGTCACGACTAACGGTCAAGCTACGCATTGTTGTGTGTACCAGCCGAAGTCCAATGCCAGTTGTTGATATGAAGCTGTCTTATTATCGTCTTATGGAATTGTTTCCATCAAATAACATTTTTTAGTTATTAGTGTTTCATATGGTGACTGAAATATCCCATACCGACTCAAAGGATTCTGCGCTCATGCATGGTAAGTACCGACCGCAGCAGGGCGTGGACATTTGCTGTACGGGGAGAAATAGATGGCTGCGACAAATACGCTCCTGTTGATTATTTTTTGTGCCACGTTCTGGAATCATTATCGCTCATAGCAGGGAAGGAAATGCAGACAACGAAACCGCAATGGAAACTGATTAGAACGAATGTTAAAAGTTAGAGTTCCTGGATAAATAATGCCATATAAGGTAAAGTCCCAAGTTCCGTGATGTGAAATTTGCATAAAGATGAACTCGGCAGGAGGGACAAATCAATGATGAACTTTAATACGAGGAACTCATGTTTATATAGGTTTACGTTCAACTTATAAGGGATATGTTAGTCACAAAATGTGTCTCAGAAAGGGTGAAAGTTCACAGGAAACGCGTGTCTTTGAGAGGCGGGCCATGTACGTGCGCGCACTGAGGCACAAAACTCTAAAGAGGTCGAAGATCTTCTAGTCGTTCGCACGGTCTACAAGACGCGTCGACGACCTAGCGTGTCATATAATTAGGATGAAAATTTTACAACAAATGACAAACGGCTGCTTTCTTGGATGAGCTCTGTAATATTGCCCTTCATCGACCCTCCTCTCAACGATAATTTATACATTGGCTTGAGTTCAATTCGTTGATGAAGCAAAATTTTCTTCCAAAGAGGAAAAGTTTAAGTGAAATATTCGTTATCCCCCGAGTTGACAACACAGTTAAGTATGACAGGAATGTTGCATTCATTAAATATAAATTATTCAATGATTTTATTTCATAAGGAGCTGATCAATGTAAAGTCCTAGAAACTTGTAACACGATTGGAACTAATTTGGGATAGTTGGGTTTTCATATTTTTTTAAATTTCTCAAAAGTGTTAGGTGCCCTATAGCTGAATGTTGCGATATTACAAACTACTCATAAAATCAAGAGTGTAAGTTGAAGAGAAAAGCAGATGAGATTACATTTGCAGAATAAATCGACGTTTATACTTTATCATCCAATTATCCCAAATTAGTTCCAATCGTGTTTTGTGCCAAGGAACTGGAGATGACTGCGTAGACTAACTGGAAAAGGAACAGATTATGACAACTGGAGTGTTCGCAATCGCTGATCTGTCTTGCACCCTTAATCCTCATCATTGAGTTGTTTAATCTTGTGGATGCGATTGACCAAGTAACGTGACCAAGGTCCAGGCGACCGCCTTTTACCGCTGAAACGGAAAATAGAAGAGTCAGTGTTATGAGGCTAGTGCGCCCTCTTTCGAGAAAAGAATTCCGTCATGTCAGCGTTTGTTTATCATTTCATGACAGTACATAGCGCCTCAAGTGCATTCTTTCTCAAATTAACATTCTTGCTTCTTTTCTCTTATATTTTACATCGAGTTTCAAAGTAAATATCGATCAGACTTTTACTTGACAGTGAATCGTGATAAAAGTTCAGAACCTACGAGAAAATCCCACAAAAACACGATGGCCTCCTACATAATATCTGGTTTTCACGACGTTCTATATCTGTACTTGGTCGGTACAAGGGTTGGGATGCCTGTCTTAACTTACATTTTCCTCGGTCTATTTCTTAGCATTTAGCTTCATTTATGGCCCCACTGTTTATCAGGTCTGACCATAGAAAAACGTGAGGGTCTATGGTCTGACTTAATACAAGTATATATAGGCGAAACTCAGCGACTTGTTGGCTCATTCGGCGAATTCAAACAAGTACTTCGCAAGGCCATTTATCCTCCACTGCGCATGCATTGTTTCATTTATTGCAGAACTATGAGCAACGAATAAATTGGAACTGTCGACCACACGTCAACCGTTCTGTGTATTACAGAGTGGTTGCAGGATAATGAAGTATGTACTTACGGTATGAAGTTTCTGTAGCTGTTATTTGGATCTCGACAGTACCAGTTGATGCACTGCATGCCGTATTCCTTGCAAGTCTCATCCGATGAGCAGCTATGAAGTCTCATTGTTGGCTCGCAGATCAACCCGACACAAGTCATGCCGTAGTCACAGTCCCAGTTATACTTGCAGCCATTCATGTAGCTGTATAGGTACTGCAGGACACAGAAAACAAAACGAAAGGAACGGTTGGTGGCGCTGTACTTAAAAACGAAAGTACCCAGAGGCTTGCCTCTGGATAAGTGGATGAGGTCATATTCACAATCCCGTGACTTAGCTTTCGACCCATCGAGGCAGACAAATTCTTTAAGCTTGTAGTCAAGACCTCGGCTGAACTGTAGTGCAGTGATATAAAATAAGCATTGACTTAAACGAAGAATACCCAATCAATCGACGTATCTATGGCACATTTTCTCAATCGTCAACAGTGAACGACCAATTTAGAAATTCAGAAAATGGACGATTATGAGAATTTCGTGTGGGTACTACCTGAAAGAAACCCTTGTATTTTGAAACAATCGCTATTTGATTTATGCAACTTTGAAACTGTCAAAGTCTTCTGTTGAGCAGTGATAGCGTAAAATTGTCCGGGCCGTCGCATTTTTCACATCGCAGTACAGAAACGTCGTAAAAATACGAAAGATGAGGCACTGTATCCTATAGGTGCTCTTTTATAACTCAAGAAAGGTGATATAACATGAGTGGATATAGCTATCGCAATATTTATTACCCCAAGCACGTCGCGGCAGTAAAGAAATTCGCCATCAGAAACGATTTACTTGAATTAAAGCGATAAGATGTGATAAGGACGACGCTTCGCCACACCTGTATCGTTTCTGCGTGGAAAGCTAATCAAGACACCGCTTTGGGAATTAGCTGCAGGGCGCTTTCAAAATGGGCCTTTAATGTAACTTCCCATGATTCAAATCTTCTTCTTCCTCCGGTGAGTGCATTTATGATTTGCCCGTTAACACAGCGCTGAAAAATTGATTAAGTCTTTCATTCGTTGAATAGAGCGACGGTGATTTATTTCCGTGCGTTTAGTTGAAAGCCGAGGTTCGCATGTTTTAGTATGATGACGTCTTGCGTAGTAATACGATGTGAAATCAATCAGGCTCTATCAGGGTCCTGACTTCATCTGTCTGCATCCATGAAAAGCCGTCTCTCTGTCTCCTAAAGTTGCGGGACTCTATTACTGTTAAAACATCTCAACATGTCTGACTATGTGCAGTATGTGGCCGTGTTTGTCAATCTGTCAACCTGTTTGCTTTTCCGTCACGGTGTCCCCCATATCTGTCTATATCTGTCAACATACGCTATATTTGTCAATATGGCTGTTCCGGTTAACCCCTCCCTTTTCTCCGCCCGTGTCTTCGCCTCTCTCTCGTCACGTTTTGCCTCCTCGCACAACACAATCTTGGATTAGCGAAAAACATCTACGAGGCACAACAGGGCCATCTTGTTTTATAGGCAATTCATTAGCATTTCTAGCCCGTAGTTGCCCGTAATCGAAATAGGTTTATGCATTCTCTATGCAGACTGTAATCTTTTTCTTTTTTGTGAATCGATTTTTTTCCATGCTATCTACAGACAATATTGCTCTTATTTCATTACATATTCATCCATGCAGGTATTTGTTTCAGTATGGCAGGGGTGACGTTCGCGCAGCGCGTGTTTTGTCGCGTAGGAATGTCCCAAATACACCACTAGTTTCAAAAGACGATGGAAGATCGCTACATGGGAGTTAAATGGAGGCCTGGGTGCCAAGTCGACCTTTCTCGTTCAACCTCAACAAAAGCTAGATAACACTGTGACACTGATTTGAACCTAAAACAACACAGTCACTTCTTTTTGTCTATCTGTCTCTCTGCCCCTGACACACACACACACACACACACACACACACACACTCTCTCTCTCTCTCTCTCTCTCTCTCTCTCTCTCTCTCTCTCTCTCTTACTCTCTCTCACGTCCGCTAGACTTTTCTAAAAGCTGCCATGATTTCTACTACTTAAAATGTTTTGACGTGTATTCACTTACAAAGATAGGAAAACTGAAATGCAAAATGTGATAATTAAAATTTCTGCACAGGACTATAGTACAGCGTTTATTGCGCTAGTTTATATTTTATCTTGAAATCTAATGCCGATGAGCAGTTTTCCAAATGTGTTGATTTTTATTTTAGCTTTGCACCGATAACGAAAGTAAGACAAAAATCAAACTGAAACCGCTTGGGTAACTTGCTTGTCTGTGATAACGTAGTTCGGGAGGATTGTATTTATGTTGTGTGATTCCTTCAAGCTGATAAGCTGTGATAGGTTTTACGCCAACGGACTTATTAAACACCAATAGCCATTTAATTCTGTTGGCATGTATGTAGCGTGAAGCAAGTTCTTAAGAAAGCGCCTTACAATGTTTGTCCATCCCTGTAAGATAGCGCGCAGAGGTTTGTGGTAAACTAATTCTCATTTGGAAATTAATATCGTTGCTGTATCATGTTGCATCTCATGTTTCAATCATTTTGACTCTGACACAATTAGAAGGCTGTTTTTGGCATTGTTCCGTGTGAAATTTACCACCCAGCGTAACATGAAACGATTTTTCAGTGTGCTGTCACGGAGGTAATTTATTCCATCAAGACCCTTTTCATGTTTCATCTTACAGGTTAACACATTAAACGGGCATATAGTTACTAAAAGTAAGTCACTTACGAAAATATGCTGGCCCACTACAATTAAGGTAGAACGCGTCTCCGGGACTGATATTTGGACTCTCAAACTTTTACAATTCTTCTCTGATCTACCACTTGTGGGGTTTCATTTTAAAGCTCTTGGTGTAAGAAAACTTTTCATCGCAAGAAAACTTTTCACCGGCTTAGTTTTTCGAAATTCAAAAATTATATTTTTTCTCCGTAAATAACACAGGGATGAAGGCAATTTTTAATTTTAAATATCGGTAAATCTTGAATTGTTTGTTTCTCAAGTACCAAAATTTGCACGGCGACCCCCGATTTTTATTGTTGATTTTGAAAGAGATTGGATGAAAGATTCCTTATGGAAAGTTTGAGCAAAAGTTTAAGTCTTTCACTTTCGAGACACACTGCCTTATAAGCGGACAGTTAGTTACTAATGAAAACATGCTGATCCACCACAATTAATATATTTGTGGGTAGTGTTTGTTGTGTATGCAAATCAACTTATAATTAACCTATAGTGATTTACTCAATGCTATCGTTATTTGGCATTTGATCAATATGGAATAAATGAGAACTCCATAGCTCCATGTTAACCTTTACGGAAGATTAACAAACGCTTGGTCGAATAAATTACTTCCAAGGCCAGGCAATGATGTCATCTACGGTTTCTATAAATGTACTCTGTGTTTCCTCAGCTAAAGGTAAACCGTTCCCAAGATATGTACATAGCCCTGAAAGTATATTAGTTATGATGTGTTGCGTTGGGTTCACTCCCGCAACAGCACCAAGGAGGGCGTTGTAAGGATACGAATCGCTGCCCGAGAAAATGCCGATTCATTTTTACCTTCTACAACAGATTGAATTATTGGACAAAATTTAAAATTCATTATTTCATCGACCTTATTGATGGTATTCTGACGCTCGTTGATGACATACGAACGCCAACTTATCGACTTATAATGTAGAATTTTCTCTGACTTCTCTGCACAAAGGAAGGATTAAAATCCATGTGACATTGCAGCGTATCCTTATTAGACTGCGCAATCTCGTGGGTGTAGTACATGTTTTGTTTCGTATCGTGAGAGCTAGTTTGTCGCCTCCTCTCGCTTTGGCCCATCCTAAATTACTATACACACAGCAATATATTTTGTTCAGAGTCTTCCATATTTTAGAAGACATCCGAATTCCCACAAGATCAACAAACTGTATCATTAAAAATAACTCCCCGAACCAGCATAAAATAATCAAAGTGAAGCGATACTGGAAATTGTGATTTCAATTTCAGTTTCATAACTCACAACGGAGTCCGTGTGAATATGCTCAAAATGAGACTGGGCATGCAAATGATGCATTAGAGTTGAGCACATTTTCTGTTGATATCGTGCTTGGCTATTACTAACTCTACTCACGGCGTGAATGTGTGCGAATATGTACCGAGAGACGACGTTGTCGTAGACCATTTACAGAGTGAGTATGTATGTATGTATGTATGTATGTATGTATGTATGTATGTATGTATGTATGTATGTATGTATGTATGTATGTATGTATGTATGTATGTATGTATGTACGTACGTACGTACGTACGTACGTACGTACGTACGTACGTATGTATGTATGTATTTGTGTGTATGTGTGTATGTGTGTATGTATGTATTTATATATGTATGCACGCATGTATGTATGTGCGTGTGTGCCTCTGTGTGTGTGTACATGTAAGTATGTATGTTTATTTATTGGGCAAAACCGCATTAATTTCATCGTTCTTTTCCAAAGATTGCTAACTAGCAGAAAAAAGTTGTATCAGCGAGACCGACCTACCGTTGCGTAAACAGTAAACTATACAGGCTCTCTCTCTCTCTCTCAGAGGTTACAGAAAGCCTCAGTGACTCTTATTTCCATCAAAGTCTTTGTTTAATTACTACCTGGATATATTTAGAATTCAGTCGTGATACGATCACAATACACATGCCAACAGCTAATAGATGGATATGTTCAAATAAGCAAGTGCATACTTCATTACTGATTGGACTCTATGGAGGGTATCCACACAGCAAATTTAAATACCCCATCCCGATTAGCGTACGTATATGTATCAGGCAAGATCGTAATTCACGAAAGCAGTTTTCTATCTATGTTTATGTGCATCGTTTCTCAAGACGCAATCCAGTGTTTAGTTGCCCTTTTTTAAGTTCGCGATGCTGTACTTCATCGAAGGGTTACGGGTCTCAACGGTGCGCTGATGAGGAGACACGGTGGGTGCATTCCGTACAGCTCCAATCAATGCGATCAGGAATTCATTAAGCGCCTCAGTGAATGTGAAATCATTCAGACGCTATGTACACTCGTTGTCACCTGTTTATCATTTTGGGAATGTCCTGAGATTTCTATTGTCGCTGTGACATGACAAAACTAAACTTTCGATTGGAAGGAGAGACACTGACGATGATTTACAGCAGTGAATGGCTGTATGAAACGTACAATCTATTTTATATGAACTTCATTAAAATGTACTTTTTTTTCTCCGCAAGTTTCACTAAGCATAACGGACATGACAACAAATTTAATTAAATCGATTCCTGAAGCAAATGCCTGTACTCCTCAAAATGCGTTTGTTTAATCATGCAACTGTATTTCGTCAAGCACAAGAGGTCTTAATGATCGTTTGTGTTATACACGCGATTTTATATTTGCATATTTTGCATATTTATGCTTCGTATATGCGGTTTCCGTTTTTCACTCGTTTCCTGCATTGCGAATGCAGTATACAAGTGCGTGTCTCATCGTATGATGTGAAGGGTTTGATCTCAAGCTGTAGCTGTGGACAAGTCCAAGTTGATTCCATTTTTTCACAACGGCCATGAATGGCATTCGAAGCTTCCCATGAAACCTTGCGTTCGCACTTGACACGTCATAGTCAACACCTGATTTCAATTATGCCCCACACTGAAGCTCGTGACCTTGATCCACAACTCTCAATGGAATAAGAGAGTGTGCTGCCGTTATCCCGTTCCTTGATAAGAGATAAGCAGGATTTCTTAAACAAGCTTTGAACATCTTCGGAACCTTCAAGTAGGTCACTGAATCTGACGTCATCAAACAGTCAATAAATTCATTGGACGACTAGTCATATTCCTTGTCTTAAATAGAGTATTTTTCGTCCCTGTTTCATCATTTTCAGTTGCATCACTCATTAATTAATTTTGCAGGGCGTTATCAGGTCTCTCCCGGTTACATTCAATGTTTTATTTCGTGAAACTGCGCAGAAATATTAATGTAAATGCAGTCTGGATCGTGAAACTTATGACTGATCTTATAAAAGGTTAAACAAGTTTGATGCCTGATGTATTTGTTTTAGATTTTTACGTACAAAAGCACCGACATAGCAAACATCATTAGAAGTCATAATTTCACTGAAACAAATATTTTGTATACTCGGTTACATTCCATTATCAACAACAACGCTATTTGAATATGTTGTACTGTGATTTATGGAAAAGCATCGTTACAGCATCGTGTACATTCTGTAGTGTCATCATATCCTGAGATAGAACTTGAATCAGCCTTTAAAAAATCGCAGACAGTGGACCCTGGAAAGATTTATCTTGGTGACTGCCGAGTTGTTGAAATGGATGACGTCCTCAACGTAGGTAACTGGTCGACTCAAGTTCTTCAATCGTTGGACGCCTTAGAGTATAGCATTACTGAATGTTATTCCGGCATTGAAAATAATCTACCCTCTTATCGTTTTATATGTTATGATGTTAGTGTTGACAAGCCAACATGTAACATACAAACCTTGCCTCAGCTTGGCAACCTGTTTTCAATCTGATCTGGAAAACTGTTCTATGCAATTTTCATAAAGCGAATCGTACATTCTAGAGAACCTACGTGCCGCAATCAACGATTGCTATGAAATTGACATATGTCACCTGCTACTGGGATAAATGTCCCTTTCAAAAAAACTGACATTTCTATTGCTTGTCGATAATAATGCTATCTACACGGCCCCTGGGTTTCAATTTTGAATCGATTTCATGTGATCAGCCACTCGTTATAAGCCATGTGACGTCCAGAGTCCATACCGCAAGCATATCACAGCGGTTAATCGCTTTACGATATGGTGATTTCGGCTAGATCGGAAAGGTTAGCGGCGATATCGGTTAGTTCAGCGCGGGGAATTCCGATCTCTCGACTACAATCACGTGATGAAAACGCTTACAACGATAAAGATGACGTCAATAATAATTCATCGAACAGTTTGCTCTTTTTCATTCATTTTCATGGTGATGTGTCTCCAAGAAGACCCTATCCTGTGGCTTAAGAGGAGATTCTTTTCTGATGATGTGAATGAAAAGAAACGCTTTAGGCCTATATGGTAAATTATAATTTCAAGATTCAGGCCTCCCCTTCAATGACACATATTCTCTAACTGTGGATCAGGTTAAAAGAACGCAAGTCAAAATATATGAAGGAGGCTAAAAAAAAGCAGTAAATAAAAAAGTGAGTATTTTTCAAAGGATTGAGGAATACCGGTCGATATCTTGGAAAACGTGCGGCCCGGGTAAGTGACGCTGTCGTTTCCAAACATTCAGATTAACGGAAGATACACTCTCGAACCTAAAGCTTTCTATAGACCTTTGAACCCTTGAAAAAAATAGCATTCAGATTTCGCTATAGTCTGGCTGTTATCTTTTATGTATAGCATTCAATTCTCAAAAGTGGTATAAATTCTTCGTTGACAGACGGAAAAAAATCCACAAAGAATTTCCTCAAAATCCGATCTAATGACGAATCTGTTCTCGAAGGGGAGTTGTCGTCGAACTGCTGTTGATTCAACAGTCCCAGGGAAATAAAACAGTCTAAAATTATAATTTTTGAGAATTTGTTTCGATTCTCAGCGGCGTGTGCATATTGATTCCTTGATATATTGTAGGGGAGACAGGACGTTCAAAACATAATATATGGTTTAGTCCCATCATGGGCGTTACTAATATTATGCCATAGTCTTCATCTATTGTGTGTGTGTGTATCAGAGCATTTACAACTCCCGGCCATGGCTCTACATGTTGGTTTAACATCAAAAAAATGTGCGAATCATAACACATATTTATTGCCCATAAGGTCATGTTTCACTGACAACCATTGTGTAGACTTTTCAGTAATGTTTCTCGGGCTGATCACCACGCACGTTTTGTTGATATTACACGACTGGCCATTAGTCTACTGTTCCGACACAATTGTTCTTTAGAAGTGGGCTGTAATTCGTGACCATGTTTAAGAAGTGCAACCATAGTTTTTCGGCGTGAAAAGTATAACCTCTTTCTCGGAACTTAGAATCAAAGACCCGGCTACAGGTTCGACCAGATACATTCCCTACCTATATATATATATATATATATATATATATATATATATATATATATATATATATATATATATATATATATATCCATAATTTTACATTTTAGCGTGTTCCTGGCAGGTCTCAATCTCGTAGCTGTAGACTTTGTTTGGCGCAATACTGTTACATGTATTCAGACTGATTCGTACATTGACATTACCTGAGCCATAAGCCACACCGGCTTTCATATTGAATCACCTTAACGATGAGATGTTATCAGTCATAAGGTTTTTGATCCGTTACATGACGTCTTGCTCCGCGTCGCCTATTTTGCTTTACGCGACGATAAATATTTGATCTGCACAATGGATATCTTCGAAGATGTATTTAATATTTTATCTGGGTCATTGAAGACGATCCCGCATCTTGACTTGAAAAGTTCCTCAAACCTATTTTAATCGGCGGTCATCCATACGATGACGTCAGTGATGACGTGTAACACCGGTCTGGTTGACACTTTGTCTGTATAGGCATCCTTGCAGACGACAGGGCATCAATCTTCCTCAGTAAAGTCGATTTTGAAAGCGAAGCGCTATGATCATGACGTCATCCATTGGATGGATGTTGATGGCATGCTGTAGACCATGGATATCGTCAAGAAGCGCCTTTTTAATCATCTAACGGCTGGGTGGCTGTTTTTCTTGCTGATAAGTCGATAGCGGACAATTAGCGGCCATGAACTTTACATACAAAGTGCTATTATTGATTAGATGTGTTGCGATGTGACAAAGGTTTTACGAGGTGAGCAATCAGCTGGATGCCAAAGCGTTTATTACCAGAAACCTGACATCAGAATTTTTCGCCACTTTTTGGGCGACATGTTGATATCATAAGATAGGTCATGACCTTGCCTTTTTTGCATAATAAGCATATCGCATTCTCATAGCACTATACAGGGATACTTTACAAGTAATTGGTTTTCGACAGATGTGGTATCTGATTTATCGCCTGCCCTCGTTCGACTGTCATTCTCATTCCGTTAGATTAGATTATGATATACGTTGCTCCTTCTTCGATAAAATCCCCATAAAACCGCAATTAACTATCATTGCTAACCGCGGAGACTAATTGAAAGTGCAATGGCGTCTTTTATAACCTTTATGTTTGAGATGTTGGACTGGGGAGAACCCTGTAAGCCCGCTGTGACAGGATATTCATCTACGGAATGCGAACCGGATGGTTTGTATTTTCACAGACAAATAGAGAAACTGTTTCTCTATTTGTCTGTGGTATTTTCTTCCGATATGGTGGTGCTGCATATAAATCCTGGCGGCTTTGGTTTATCTGGACATGTTTGGAAAGAACCCAACGTCACTGAATCAAATCTTAATATCGATTAGAAGTTCAGAACGGGTGGTGCGTTAAACACATTACAAATTGCTAATCCTGGAAAACTGCCTTGACAAATTTAAATTGTAACCGTGTGTCAATTTCAAGACAAGTAATACGATTATGTATGCCGACAAAGTTCTATTTGGTATCTGGACTTGGAGTAAATCCTTCATTAAAGGTAAAACCATTTTGTGTAAATTTTGATGGGGTCCCTTCTCACGCCTTCGAAAATTACCAGTTTCTCATAATCTGAAAATCAGATGTATTATAACAAATAAGACAGGCGTGCGAAATTGCACTTTCTAGATATTGACAGGTAAGACAAACTGATCATTGATGATTGTCTGCCTTAAATTCTGGTCACACAGCTTTTGAACTACCTACCTACCAAACTATTGTAAGCCATTGCCTTTCGGAACTCAGCCAACATGGACGAAATGAGAGAAAATAGAATTTGAACCTTGCCAGTAATTGCCATATCTCTCCGTAAATCTATAAAATACATTGGTGCGCCGTGCTCAACTCCAGAGTCACTGTCGATACTTATCATTATATGAGGGTGTTGAAATTTTAAGCCATCTGTTTTCTTTCAGCAATGACAATATTTGACCTTTATTCCAAATTTTAGTCAAAACTCTGTATTTTCGCTCATCTGTTGCTTTTCAATAACTTCCTAACATTACCTTACTAAACTTTAATTCGACTTAGTTCTATCGTTTCTTGTTCGCGAATTTTCGGTACACATGGTTTGTGTAACTGTACCGTGCTTCATAGAACTTTTATTAATCTAAGAGAGAGCTGTGACCCAGACAGTCCAATCGATCAATTACGCTATGGGGTCATCTCATCGATTCTTAAAATCTCCAGTGGTTGCTTGACATTTTAGATAACTACGAGTAGATGTATATGTCACAGATTTGAATGAGTGGTCGGTATTTTGACGGTTATTTTCATTTGCCGATTTCTGCCTGAAGACAGAAGAAGCATTTGGCTCATTTTGAACTTTTATAAAGGCACTGGTCTACAAAATCCTATGTGTGTGGAATTAGAATCGTGCAACGAGGAAAGCGCGGGTGTGAAATGTATATTTTATAATGAGATGCATTGCTTTGAAAACAAACACCGGAAGATATAACCGGGTAGGAGGAACACGCAAAATGAAACATATATTTTGCACTTGACAGTTTTCTAAATTTACTCATGACAGGGGGCGACAAAATAATTTTGAGTCTTCTGTTACGATATTGTGGTACATGTAGAATGTTCTCAGGGGCAGATACTCGGACTCTCAAACTTTTATAATACTTTTGGCCTACCACTTATTAGGCTAATTTTGAACTTATGGAGTGAATAAAGTTTTTACTGGCTTAGTTTTGTGAAATTCAGAAATTTTATTCCCTTCCCGATAGAGATAACACAGGGATGGTGGCCATTTTAAATTTCAAATATCAGTAAATATTGGGCAATTTGTTTCTCTTGTATCAGAATTTGGACGGTGACCCCCGATTTTTTTTCTTGATTTTGAAAGAGAATGGTTCAAACTTTGCTTTAAAATGTTTCAGCAAAAGTTGAAATCTTTCATGTTCGAGGCGCGAACTACCTTAAGGTAAATTAGATAAAATACCAGGTGTGAACGACCTTGTACGCATCCGTCGCGTAGAAGAGATCTCTTGGTATAATTTCTTGGCGTCAGTTTTTCCTTTTTACGTTCTTAACCTATGAGCGCCAAAAGCAATTTTTGTCACCTTTGGAAAATAAACCCCAAACATTTTTTGCCTTATTTTTTAAAGAAATTATGATAAAAAACTGAAGCCAATATCAAATCATGTCAATTAGGTCAAAACTATCAAATATCAAAAAATTGCAGAAAAATACCTAAAATTTACAAAAATGTCGCACTAAAATTTTGGAGGGAAAACTATGGCACTCAAAGGGTTACTGGCGAATTTCATAAAACACTTTTCGGCATATGGGTAGAACTATCCACCCACCTGTCACGTATGCAAATCATGACACCTCTCGAGAATTCCGTTTCAAATTAACAACACAGTTCGTCCCGGCATCGTTATTTCGCGATTCATAATTCATAATTAACCTTTCATCTTTTTCGCGGATGAGTATCTTTTGATCTTTTAAGTGTTGCGGAACGATAGGTACGTCTGCGGGTGAGACCGTTTCTTCATCGGGTCATGAGCAGCTGCCTATAAAAAGTTTGATAGCATTATTAGAGAGAATAAACGATATTTACGACCAGGAAATGAGCGAATGAGTAAATTCTAAACACCTGAATCGTCCTCGAATCGGCAACGCTACAGAACTACGGATGGTCTTCAATGCAGCATGTGTGTACATGCATGTTATACAAGCTCATTTCAAAATGTTTGCCTCTAAAACCCACTTAAGTTTATGTATTAAACATATCCGCCGTTCATATTGTTCAAGATTTTAATTCCGAGAAATTTTGTGCCACAAAAGATTGTCTGATACGAATTTATGAAGTGATCGACCTCGATCCTGGTTAAGCTTTTCTGTACCCCAACAACGACGTATCTTTATGACTTTTCTTATTACTCAGTCGATTTAAAAAGTTTATAGTCGTCAATTTGCTCACCGATACTTAATCAATTTTCCACACGTAGGGTGTTTCAGTGGCAAGGGTACCGGAGGGAGTGCGATCAGAAGATAGCGACTTCGAGATCGGGGAATTAATCGTGTTCGGGTAAACATTCTTTACATTGGTGCCACGAAAAACGAAAACATGATTCACCTTTGCATGCATGAAAGAAAACGTTAAACTCCCTCATCGTGTTTTAATAACGCCAGCTTGTCGTCGACTAGAGTCAAGCTTCCGGAAATTATTCGGTCGCTCTCGGAAATGAGTCGCCAGTCAACTCTTCAAAAACCCCCATTAAGTCTCGGCGCTCGTGGTGTCGTGACTGGTAGCCCGGTCTCGTATTTCGACGTCTTCGAGCGTAGACGGAAGAGACAGCGTGTTTTGAAGTTTGACACGCCTCGTTTCTGGTGGAATTCTAGACAGCGTCTTCAGCTCATCAAAGAACGACTGAGCAAACATTATACCACACACAATATCTGAGAGTAAGTGATCTTTAACGCCGTTCAAGCAAAAGTGACTTCGTCGGCGTGTCATTTATCTTCGATGGTGGTTCTGATAGCGTCTGAAGGACTGATCAGTTCATAGCACCTTAAGAAAACACTTCAAAAAGTGACATCACAAATCAGAAAAGAACAATCAGTATACTAAAGGTACACAGAAAATTTCATATAGTTGGAGAGAAAGGAGAAGAATTTGCAATACTAACAATTCGTCATTTGATGTCATCAACAATATCAGTGAATTTTTAACTGTATGAATGTTGAAATAGAGCGCGGGGTGAATATCATTGTCCCTCTATCCATTCGATTTAGAAATGAAAGAAAATTTATCACGTTTTAGAGGAAAAATAAACTAAATTGACTTTTGCATCTGTAACTGTCTCATTGTTCTTCTTAAGACAGGAGCACTTAGTCTAAGCAAAGCACTTTTTCTGGAAAAAATCGCTAAAAATCGTATCTGTGTTACGTTATTCACTTTACTCGAATAAAACCCCTTGCAACCGTTTAGATTGTCAATGTGTTTGTCGTATACTCCAGAAAGTGATTTTGTTTCAACGGAGATGTACTGATGTTCTTATCGTAGATGCCTGATTGGAGGAAAACCGGAATTATCGCAAGCCTCCGAGATACTAACTGCAGCGGGTATATGACGTCAGCGATTAGAATAATTACCGCTTTTCTTGCTTTAATGAAAATAATTTATGCACGGAATTAACTTAAGCTCAGCATGGATAAATTAGTGCAATTGTTCCGATGAACTATGATAACATTAATTAAACCGACAAAAATGACGTAATTGTAATGTAATTAGCGCATTCTAATGGGATTACGCAAAACCAAATTTACATGATTGAATTCAGGTAGGGTTGATGAGCGTTCAACGTCGAATTCAATTATTTTAATAGCCTCTTGAATAAAATGTGTTCATTTCGGTTAAGATGAGATCATAATATTGTATATGATTTCAGGTAATTAAGATAACCCAATTAAACAGTTTAGATGTAAAATAAATTACGTACTCTGAGAATTGGTCTCCGCTGTTCAGGGAAAGACGATAATCGTAACCATGGGAAATATCTCGACGATTGTGTTGAAATGAAATAATGTTAATATTTGTCGGAAGAAAGAAAATCATGTGAAACAACTTCTGACATCATGGATTTATATGGAATCAAAGCACCGTCGGTAGCTGCCTAGTCCAGATATCTTATTTTTTATTACATTGAATTCCGTCTACGGTTCATGAATATCACTATTTCTTAATATCTGTGGAAAAACATTTGTGCGCATAGACATACTCTCAAACAAACATATGGCGCCGCCACATCATAATGGATTTCCTTGGAATCCTAACCTCGCTCTGACAAACGCACACCAAACCCAAAAGATAATTCATAAAACTTGTCTTGGCATGTCTACCAATCCTCAGGTCTTTCTGTAGATATTCGCCGGTCGTTGTCAGATCTGTCGATATTCTTCTCGGGTGATAGCACTCACGAAACAGTCTCGCCTCGCTGGTACACGGACGTTGATAAAATAACATCCGTTCAGGACTCGTGCGTGAGTTGCATCTTCAAGAAGTCCAGAGCAAATGAGCCACGGCTTCTTTAAAATTTTGATGACGTCTTCAACTTTTAGAGCGTGATAAAATCGTTTTTATCGTCAAGTGAAATCGTACCTCTGAGGTCAGCGGTTGCTTGTTTTATGACCTATTACGACCTTTGACCTCATGGGACGAGTCATTGGGGTGGCAAATACCCTTGGACGGCTTTCATTAATAGTCGTACGAGATGATTGGAAGCGATTTTTATCACTCACTCATAAGTTCAGAATGCATGCTGTGGTTCGTCGTTCACCAATTACACTGAATTTTAAGTGTCATACACATATATCAACTGGGAAAAAAGCACAAGTACAAAAGCTCAACATGGATTTCTTGCAGAAGAAGTTTTTTTAAGAGAAATTGCACATCATCGGTAATAACGACCCTGACCCGTGCGTTTACAGGTAACATCGATAAACAGGAATGTTCAACCTTGACTCCGTATTTGCTCAACGTAATGTTAGCTCGTAAATATGATATATTCAGCAACTGTAACACTTGATGTTTAGACATTTCAAAGGTACTTGACAAGACTTAAAGACTATTAAATGGATCTAGATATGCCCTATTGTCTTTTATAGACTTAATACACCACAGCTAAAGTAGAGTTGTATTCAACGTGAACAGTGGAACGGTATCGTAGGTAAATTGGTGACGATAAGTTGGCAGCAAAGATTGTATAGCGGTCTTCCACGGCATTGTGCTACCAACGTGTCGCCGTTGTTGCAGTAGAGATCGAATATTTCAATCTCAAATCGCACTTCTGTCTCCTTTTTGCGGAAAGATTACACTTTTCTCAGAAACAAAGAATCGATAAATCTATTGAAATGATCGAACTTCTGTAAAATTTCATCTGCCATAAGCTATCACGTCAGATATCCGTCACTCAAGAGAATTTTAAATGTCTATTGTATGCGGATTATATGTCTCCGCCATGCTGTCCAAGGCAATGCGTAATCAAATATCAAATTAGAGATCAGAAGCAGATCATCAGAGGTAAGAATACAGTAATTATTACAATACCTTAATCCGTTGTAAATCGTCTTATTTGCACGATATAAATCAAAAATCTAATTAAAAATTCATTTCTGGTCCTTTCTTATAATTTAATCGATATGACTTTCCATGAATATTTTACGAAGATGAGCATGTATCGTCTGCGTTGAAATTCGAGTTTAAGCTTTAACCGAAGGGATGGAATCTTTTGCTTGGGATTGTAATCTCTGTTTCAGAAATTCTTTTTCATCGGAAAGTTGATCAATCAAAATTATCTATTATCTATTATTGTCTTCGTGCTATGTGCAACCTCAAGATTTCTCCTGATTAGTTCTGGTGTAGAGCTTGACCATTAAAAAATCAGATGACAGGAAGATAAACCAAGAATCGCGGAGGACAAACCATATATGCTCTTGAAATGCGTTCAATGTTTTCGCATTATTCTTCATGCGAAGTTTTTCTCGAAACATTTGAAGATATTTACACAAACAGAACAATCAGCGACTCCGTCTGCGACCTTTCTTGACAATTCTCGGGGAAATGTTTTCAATTCCGAGCAAACGGCAAGTTTATCACGGAAACTCTGCGAGCTAAAAATTTCGAATGACATGGACGAGTGCAAGGCTGATTAAAGCTTTCCCAAGTGCAACAGTTGTCTTTTTCCCCTGCATTAACCGCAGTGAGAGCAATCATTTCATGTTTTGTGCTGCAAAAATACCAATGAACGGTGTGTAGTTTACTTTCTAATCAGAAGTTACAAGGAAGACGGCTTCTCATAAGGGGAAGTAAATTAATTATACCCAGAGATATCTTGCAAGTTGGTCTGTGACATGGAAGTATGATGGACGATTTCTCAAGTTTGCGATGCTTTACATAAAAAGGTCTGAAACACATTGCATATTATCTGCCATGCCACCATAATACTCGTACTCTACAAGAACACACACGTACCAGTTCGAGTAAAGTTTTCTTTCGCATTCATCGTTGCATTTTTACGTAGAGTTACTTTTTTCACTACAGAAAGCCCACCATCGCCCCTTTCGGAGAGCGTAATATCAGTTCCTTTATCCACATCGTATTCAACATCATATCTTGGATTAAACTGATTCATTTTGTCGATAATGTACAAATCGAAAACCCAACTGATGATTGATTTCCGAGATATGATAGGAAGAATAGACTAAAAAGTTAATATATGCATTAAAATATCACAAAAATGTAAAATTATTGGTTTTACCTTTTCAATACCGACCACACTCTGTGCGCCTAGTATTGCTAGAATGAAGAGCATTCCTATGGTTCTGCCTATCGTCTTCATATTTACTGACAGATAGCTGACGGACCCTGGAGGTACAAAGAAGCGTCGTCCGAAATAGCCAAATCTGCGTCTTTTGCTTGCTTGCGTCGTTTACTTTTATAACTGTGGGATGAAGTTGTCGGCCGGCGAATTTAAATACTCCCGATTCAGGCTCAGTGGGAGGGAGAACGGGTCACAAACGTTAATAATTTAGCTTAAATTACTCCACCGTGCCGCATTAAAACTAGCATTCATGTCACTACACTCGCTGGGCATGCAACCGGATGTGACTGCTGATTGGTGCAGATTTTATCAGT
>LD356905.1:44002-62810 GCA_001465055.1 Ptychodera flava
TGTCGTATTGTCGAAACAGTGGCTTTTAAAAATATACCCGAAACGCAAGGCTTCGAATATATATATATATATATATATATATATATATATATATATATATATATATATATATATATATATATATATATATATATATATACATATACAAGTTATGAAAGAAAAGAAGTCCGCAGACTTTGCCTTGCTCAAATTAGATTTACTTGCTTTAGTTATCTAAATAGTTATCAGAAATTCTTGCATTAGTTATCTGCATCAAATAAAGGCAAAGTCGTTACATTATTCCCTAGTAATGAAGTGTTTAAGACGAAAGCGTTCACCATTTTACAATCAGTGTACCTGGAAATGAACTGTATACGGCTAAGGTATCAATGGCTTACTTGATTATCATCAAGTTCAAGTATTTAGCTGTTTGATATATATTTGACGGTTCGTATCTCTTATAAATTGCTTACAATTTCTAACCTGTTCATTGACATTTATACAGATTTGAATTACGAAGAGAAAAAGCTATTCATGATGGAGGAAAACTCTGTGACAGCAGCGTGGGCGCATATTTATCATATTAACAGTAAAAAAATCACTGTGATTCTCCTAAGGCGGTCGACGACATAGCGCATGACGTCATGCTTAGAATGTACTCACACAAACACCTTTAAAATAGCATTATTAAACGCTATCGGAGGTTAGTTTGAAACGTCACCTCCGTGTCGTGCTTTATCCTCGATACACACTAAGGGGCCGTTGATAATTAAAACACGGGCACGAAGTGGTAAACGCAACTTCTGTGTTCAGGGGGGGAGTTGGCTGTATTTCGATTACCGTTCACAAAAATTGCACTACAAGTTTTCCTATCGCAACATCTCGCCACACGTTTTCTGTATCGCAAAATATCGCGTTGCATTGTTTGGCATCTACCAGGCAAGTACGGCACCGGCGCCACACCTGCATTCTTTTGACATACATGTCAATCAGTGCACGAGTAAAATAACATAACAATCATTTTGGATACACTCTTCCATTTCATCCTATTGGTTGCGTCATTGTTGAGTTGGCACTGAGCAAAGATTGATTTTACAGGGGGGGGGAGGTATGCAGGGGATGGGGTCAGTAGCTTACGCATGATTTCATAACGACGTAATCACCAATTAGTGGATGCAGATACAGAATGAGGCTTGGTTGGATTTTCGCACTTCAAAACTTTCGTTTAGGGAGGGGTTTGAGGACAAACGCACTTAGTTTCGTTTACCATGCGCATGTGTAATTATCTGCGACCCCTTATATGAGCCAGTGCGATATCCGTAAGAGGAGAAGGCATTTAACCATAGGAAATCATCGCATTAAGATAGTAAAACTGTGCGCCTTGAAAGTGAAAGACTTAAACTTTTGCTCAAATCTTCCTCAAGAAATATTTCAACCACTCTCATTCTAAATCAAGAATATAATTCAGGGGTCACCGTGTAAATTTCGGTACAAGAGAAACAAATTAATTAAGATTTACAAATATATGAAATTCAAAATGGCCAACTTTATGTTCACTCCATGGAGAAAAATAATATTTTGATTTTCCAAAGACGCTGAAAGTTTTCTTACACCCAAGAGCTTTAAAATGAGCCCTACAAGTAATACATGGTAGTGGTGAATGGTAATGAAATAGGGCAGACGATCAAATCCAAAAAGATTTTGAAGAATGCCGTGTGACGTCTGAATTGTATTACACTTTTTTATTGAAAATCAAAATCACGTCACGGCCGTCAGCCGTATCCTCTGATGAAAGTTTTCGAAGAGTGTTTCGCGTGTTAACGGCATGTGCAACAAACAAGGATACCTGTATCAGTAATCAGGTACAGTGATTGAAAAGTTAGAGTAAACAAGTCATTGACAATGACATAGTCCCCACTTGTGATAGGAGTATTAGTCTTGATGGGGCAGGGAAATGTGGTCATTAAGAAGTATCACTGGAGGGTATATGTTCAGATCTATGGACACATAGGTCTATGTCATTGTTCCAAATTTGAAACAAGAGGCATGTCTACGTTATGGTTCTAAATCGGGAAAAAAGATCAGACGTCTAGCTGTATTGGCCAGCCAAGAAAAACATATGCGCATAATAAATGAGGTACAAGATGTGACATCTTAAGGTCTATTATCCTATCAAAATTGAAGTGTAAAGAACTTGTGGTTACTGAGTTATTGATATATATGCATAATCAAGGTCAAAGGTCATCAAGGTCACGTGACATTTTGAAAAAAACTGAATTGCTAATTAATCCATATATGCCAAAATTCACACCTCTAGCTCTATTGGCTTGCCCACAATTATATATGTGCATAATTAATGAGGTACAGCATGTGTTGTCATAAGGTATCCCATCCTACTAGTATAAAGGATATAGCACTTGTGGTTACTTATTTATTGACATAATCGTGTATTTTAGGTAAAAGGTTATCGAGGTCACATGACACTTTGTCAAAAAATTCCTATCCTACAGTCTATCCCTATATACCAAAAATCATACATCTAGCTCTATTGGCTCGCTCAAAATTAGATATGCACATTATTAATGAGATACAATATGTGGCGTCATAAGGTGTCCCATCATACCAAATATGAAGGCTGTAGCACTTGTGCTTCCTGAGTTATGGACAAATATGTATATTTGAGGTCAAAGGTCACCGAGGTCACGTGACATTTTGTCAAAAAAAATTGTCTTGATAAGTTATCCCTATATACCAAAAATCAGACCTCTAGCTCTATTGGCTCGCTCCAAATTAGATATGTGCATAATTAATGAGGTACAATATGTGGCGTCATATCCCATCATACGAAATATGAAGAGTGTAGCACTTGTGGTTACTGAGTTATGGACAAATATGTATATTTGAGTTCAAAGGTCACCAAGGTCATGTGACATTTTGTCAAAAAAAATTGTATTGCTTAATAGTTATCCATATATACCAAAAATCAGACCTCTAGCTCTATTAGCTCGCTCAAAATTAGATATGTGCATAATGAATGAGGAACAATATGTAGCGTCATAAGGTGTCCCATCATACCAAATATGAAGGGTTTAGCACTTGTGGTTTCTGAGTTATGGACAAATATGTATATTTGAGTTCAAAGGTCACCATGGTCACGTGACATTTGTCAAAAAGTTGTATCGCTCAGTTATCCATATATACCAAAAATCAGACCTCTAGCTCTATTAGCTCGCTCAAAATTAGATATGCGCATAATTAATGAGGTACAATATGTGGCGTCATAGAGTGTCCCATCATACCATATATGAAGGGTTTAGCACTTATGGTTACTGAGTTATGGACAAATATGTATATTCGAGGTCAAAGGTCACCAAGGTCACGTGACCTTTTGCCAAAGTGTCTGAGATATCTGCGTGAACGGATGGACTCACGGATGGACTCATGGACGGACATGACCCAATCTATAAGCCCCTGGACATTATCTGTGGGGACTAAAAACTGTAACTGCATCCTTTTTGCAATATGAATACGATGAGAAACCAAATTTTTAATTTTCTTGGCCTTATACATGGGAGTCTATGGACTGCCTCATACATAGGAGTCTATGGACTGCTTTATACATGGGAGTCAATGGACTGCCTTATACACGGGAGTCTATGTAGGTGAAAACTAAAAAGTCCTCTAACACAGCCAAATTTGATCGCATTATGAAACAAATCGACGTGCTTCTGTATATTTGGTAGGGTACTATCCTTGTACCAAGTTTGAACGAAATCGCTCCAGGCGTCTCTGAGATATCTTCGTGAACGGACGGACGGACGCACGCACACACGCACGCACGCACGGACGGACGGACGCACGGAGATAACCAAACCTATAATTCCCCCCCGGACAGTGTCCGTGGGGACTAAAAAAGGTGCTGGTCAACGTCTGTGTCTTTATGTTTGAAGTGTAATATACATTTTACGGGTTGTCCAATGTATGTATGTATGTATGTATGTATGTACGTATGTATGTATGTATGTATGTATGTATGTATGTATGTATGTATGTGTATATGTATGTATTTGTGTTTGGTGTTGAGTGAGAGAAAAAGTATTTGTACATCGAAAAAAAGAAACTGATAGGCACAATCCGTGGCAAAACGCGTCCAACGGTTTTCCTTTGATCTCGTTTTCAAATGTAAAAAGGAATAAAGACACTTTTTTATGTTTTTCATTAAAAGGTCATCAAAAGATAATTGGTCTTAGGCCCGTTTTCATTAGGTTGTTACTCATTCCGAAAAATTTATAACATAATTAGCGTACCCCTCTCACCAAATGGGGGTCTAATTGCGTCCATTCGTTTCATCGTGACTGCCTGTTATGTACTTAAAGCACTAGACACTCCAAACAAAAATGTTCGAGTGTCTATGCCTAGGGAAAAGAAAACATGAAAATGTGGTGTTTTTGTGTTTTCATTTTCAAATAATTTTTCTCTTTCAGTGTTCAAGTATGCATGTTCTACCCAAAGTACATGAACTGTACGCACATTTAATTACTTAGGTTTGCTACAATGTAACAAAAAATAGCATGAAAAATAGCCTTTTCTATCAAACATTTTGTCTCAATTGGCCAAGGGAATGTAGCAAACTTTAAAATTCTGATGATGAAATGTCCGGAACTGACGCCGCGTGGGACTGACAAAAAGTGTTGCAACTTTAAGGGACGTAATTAAAACTCGTCAAGTAGACGCGCCTATATACATAGAATGGCGGCTTGACTGTATTCGATAACTTTGCTCAAAGTCGCACATTTTGATAATTCAGTTTGTCATGTACCGAGCCAGCCCAAGGCGGAGGCCTAGCGGTACTCTTTCGCCATTATTCGTTCAATTTGTGTCCATTGTGTAGTTTCCTGAGCGTTGGTAACGTTCGTTTGTTGATAATGAAAAGTGGTCGGATTTTAGCACTTCCAAAAAGTTCTGTTTAGGGACCGGGGGTGAGGTCAAACGCTATTACCCCAGCCAAATTTACCATGCACTTTTTAAAAATTAAAACTTCAAGTTTGGAGTCGCGGATAGGCATTACAAGCCAACGGGCTGACAACAGTGAAATAAATATGCCAACAAAAACTCAACTTCGGGCGGATGCCTTATTTTGCGGGCTGCAATCCATTTTTGATATATTTTGTCTTTTGTGTGAAATGGTGAATACGTATGTTTACGTGTTTTTTTTGCGGAAAAAACGCCCAAAACAATTAGAACGATGACTTTATTCGAATATGGTAACACACCGCGCCACCAACGTCAGACAGCCAACCACTTCCTATCCAACTGTACCGTAAATTTTTTGCCGCGTTGAGTAAATTAGCTGTTTGCCGAAATGTCTAAAAATACCCCTGGAAGTTACCACTTTAAGGGAACCCTGCATACGTTTGCATCCCAGATTAGTTCGAGAACATTCTTAAAAGATACCTCGAAAGTGTCAGTTGGCGCGAGCTCAAATTATTGGGGGTGACTCAAAGGTCATAACCTTTAAGTCAGGTGAACTTGAAAGGCAACAGGAATAAATCACGCAATCATTCGCAAGGATTGTTTAAGGTTTTCGAGGAAGGTGTGAAGTTTTCATTTGAACGAGACATTATTGCTTAGCTTTTACGAGGTTAAAGGCACAGTAGCTGTAACTTTTGATGATTATTTCACTATTTTTTGTCCTGTTCAATAACTTCTATTTCTTGTTCTATTCACTAAAACATGCCCAAGTGCCAAGTATAGAGGTTCTCAACAAAGTACAGTGCCATGTTATTGTTGATATTTGACTTTTAGTCCGGACTAAAAGTCATGTTATTGTTGATATTTGACTTTTAGTCCGGACTAAAAGTCAGTTGTCAACAATAATATTGCTTGTAATGCATATATTGACTGTGGTGACAAGCTGAATCCTTGGCACATTAACATCATATAGGGAGTGGAAGACACTGCAGGTAACACACAGAACAAAAATACTGGAAATATTTTCAAAAGTTGCAGCTACTGTGCCTTTAAAACATACTAGATAGTAGAAAATTGCTGTTGAACCTGTGTTTACCACTTACAACGTACAGGTACCTTTCAATAGCGGACGCAAAACAAAGAATTTACTAGCAAACACATTCTTCAGGTTTTTCACTTAGGCCCTATACCCGAAATATTCAACATGTCGACATATTACACACACGCACACTCACACACGTGTCGGTTGTGACAATTCTGAAATCTGCACTTCAACACATTTCAACTCAAGATGCAGGCTTGTCGCAATGGATTCTCCATTCACATATTGGATGCGCTATTTTGCGGGCTGCAATCTCTTGTTTTGTCTTTTTAAATTACAATGCCTGCAAAAACAGCGCACATGCGTTTGTGTTTTTACGGAAAAACCGCCAAACATAATAGAACATCGACTTTATTATGATGTGGTAACACGCCTCCAACCAAATTAACCCGCTAATCGTTGTTTTTTGCACTGATCTGAAAGCTGTTTGCGAAATGTCGCAGTCTGCAGTGAACTATAGACACCTTTAAGTATTCTGTACTTGTTAATTAGATTGCTACGTTATTGCAAACTGAATGGTTTTTATGCGTGATACATTGAACCTTGGGCGTACAACAGAGAGAGATTGAATCTCATACAGTACATGAACAGAGGGCGGAACGTCCTATATACACTACAAAATGAAGTTTTCACTGGCATTTGAAATGCATTGAAAGGAAAAATAAAAAAAAGGGCCGCTTTTTAGTTTTCCCCCTTAGGCATAGCCAATTGAAAATCTTTGCTTCGAGCGTCTAGTACTTTTATTGGCACTCACGATGAAACGAATGGACGCAATTAGATCCCCCGTTTGGCGAGAGGGGTACCCTTATTTTGTTATAAATTTTTCAGAATGCGTAGCAACGTAACGAAAACGGGCTTAAAGACAAGTTAGCGTTTTATCACGTTTCAACGTAAAACAGAAAAGGTGTCTTCATCCCTTTTTACATTTAAAAGCAAGGCCAAATGAAAAGCGTTGGACGCGTTTTGCCACGGATTAGGCTCAGTACATTAACGTGTAACGTTCCTGTAATATTACTTCAACGTTATTGTTCGATGGGAAAGGTGTGCTACGAGTAGCGGCACCACCACTAACTATTAGTGGTTCAGAATGGTCCTACTTATCTTTGAATCTACTTAATCTACTTCGGGTTATACAAACATACCAGTGTTTGTACAATTATATGACTTTGTCGATTTGGTTTATTGTACAATTCAGTAAAACTAGGTCTCTCGATGATCATTTCTTTCATGGTTAATGTTGTCCAGAACTATTGAAGTGTTGAAAATAGTCAGTAGGGCTATTCAACTTGGAAATTATACAAGAAACGTTTTCAAGGATATTTGTAATGAATACATTCGAGGACTAGAGGAATAGTTTTAGGGAAACTAATGTTTACGTTGGCGTTCCATTGGTAAGTAGTTGACCGTCAATTCTGACAATATTCCTTGAAATTATACAATCTGGTATGTTTTCTGCAATAACCCATGCCTTAACGAACTTGCGCAATCTATTTTACCTGAATATTATGTACTCTAAAGTATGACGCCTGACAATTGAACTATTATCATGACTATCAGGCAGATTATTTTAGTTGATAGCATGACCTTTATACCGACACAGAAAAAGGACTCAATGCCGACCTCGATTTTGTTGACAGCCACAATTATCATAACATTTTAGGGTTCCCTTTGACGTCTCAAGAACTGTTTATGCCCTGCAGACATGTCCTTACTAATATTTTGACAGTCTTTTACTACTTAATCTTTTGTTTCAATTTAAACCAAACTAGCCATTCCCAATTGTGTACAGTAAATTAAAGTAACTAAATGGACATTTAACGAAACTTTCTTATTGAAGCGTTTCATAAAGTGTACCAAGAATTGTGTTATGAGAACAGTCGTTCTGTGCAACTGAATTTGTAGAAGGAAAGTACACGTCAGTTCTCACGTGCGTTCGTAGGTATTTTGCAAACGCATGCATGCATGTTTGTCTTTATGTATGTATGTTTGTCTTTATGTATGTATGTATGTATGTCTTTATGTATGTATGTCTTTATGTATGTATGTATGTATGTATGTATGTATGTATGTATGTATGTATGTATGTATGTATGTATGTATGTATGTATGTATGTATGTATGAATGTATGTATGTGTGTATGTATGTATGTATGTGTATGTATGTATGTATGTATGTATGTATGTATGTATGTATGTATGCATGTATGTATGTTTGTATGTGCGTATATATGTATGCTTGGTGTCGAGTGAGAGAAAGTATTTTGTACATTGAAAAAAGAAACTTCTAGGCACAGTACATTAACGTGTAACGTTGCTGGTGATATTACTTCAACGTTATTGTTCTATGGGAAAGGTGTGCTACGAGTAGCGGCATCACCACTAACTATTAGTGGTTCAGATTGGTCCTACTTATCTTTGTAATCTATTTAATCTACTTCGGGTTATACAAACATATCAGTGTTTGTACAATTATGTGACTGTGTCGATAGCGTCGATTTGGTTTATTATACAATTTAGTAAAAGTAGGTCCCTCAGTGATCATTTCTTTCATGGTTAATATTGTCCAGAACTTTTAAGTGTTCAAAATAGTCAGTAGGGCAATTAAACTGGGAAATTATGCAAGAAACCTTTTCGAAGGAACTTGCAATGAATGCCCTCATGGACTAGAGGAATAGTTTTAGGGGAACTAATGTTTACGTTGGCGTTCCCGTGGTAAGTAGTTGACCAACAATTCTGACCATATCTCTTAAAATTATACAATCTGGTATGTTTTCTGCAGTAACCCACGCCTTAACGAACTTGCTCAATCTATTTTACCTGAATTTCATGTACTTTCAAGCATGACACCTGACAATTTTACTATTATCATGACTATTGGGCAATATATTTTAGTTGATAACATGACTTTTATACCGACACGATACACGGACACAAACAATGTCGACCTCGATTTTGTTGACAGCCACAATTGTCAGAAAATTTAAGGGTTTACTTCGACATCTCAAGGCCTGCTTGTGCCCTGCAGACATGTCCTGACTAAAATTTTTGACAGTCTTTGACTACTTAATGTTTAACATGTAAACAGGGAAGTATCAATCCAGTAAAGCAAATTGAAAATAGTCAGTACGAATTATGCAAGAGACATTCTAGGAAGTTACTTGCAATGAATACTCTCGAGGACTACAGGAATATTTCTAGGGGAAATAATGTTTAATCCAGCATTCCTGTCGTGAACAACAACTCTGACCATATCAATTGAAACGATACAGTTTGACATGTTTATTGCAGTGACTCATGCCTTATCGTATTTGCGCATTTATCGTATTTACGCAATCTATTATACCTGAATGCTATGTAGTTACATGTATGACGCCTGACAATTGACCTAGATTATCGTGACGGTTAGGCAAAATGATATTATTGATAACATGACCTTTATAACGACTCAGGGAAAGGACACATGAACCTGTTTCGATCTTGTTCCAACTTAAACAAAATTTATCATACCATTTGTTTCCAGTAAATTAAATTACACAGGACATGTAACGATACTTACTTTTTGGAGCGTTTCATTAAATGTATCAAAAACTTTGTTCTTAAAACAGGAATTCTGTAAACTGACAGTGTACAAGGAGAGTGCACGTCAATTTTCTTGTTCGCTCGTAAGTATTTTCCTAAAGCATACATGCATGTTTGCATGCACGTATGTATGTATGTATGTATGTATGTATGTATGTATGTATGTATGTATGTATGTATGTATGTATGTATGTATGTATGTTGGGTGGTGAGTGACAGAAAAAGTGTTGTGTACATTGAATAAAGAAACTGCCACGTACAGTACATTAACAGGTAACTTTGCAGTGAATACTACTTCAACGTTCTTGTTCGATGGGAAAAGTGTGCTAAAAGTAGCGGCACCACCCCTGACTACTAGTGGTTCAGGATTGTCCTGCTTAAGGGAGCGTTCACTTCTTATGGCCGGGGGTGGGCCGGCAAATTCTTCCTGCACATCAGTCAAAATAAGTGAACCCCCTACCCATTGCACCAAAAATTTGATGACCCCCTTTTAAGATGGCAAAAATTTTATGAATCCCCCCTATCCACATTGCTTGAGTAAAGCTGCACACACATACACCTCTAGAAGGGCGGGGCGATAGAATCCCCAAAAAAGATTCTCAAGTTTTTTCAACTGACCCTCCTTACAAACTCACAAGGTGTTAATAATCACATTTCCCCTTCTGACTTGCTATAATTTTGAAATTACCCCTAAAAGGGATTTTTACAGAAATTACAAGTGGATCGCAATGTTTTGCGCAAGCGTGTGTGCACAAAATTTTGATATTTGGATTTAATTGATAATCAGCTGTCGATATTGTTGATTCTCTGTACATGGTAGTCTATGAGAAAACTATGTAATACTTTTTTCAACACAAAACTATATTGATGCATTTATAAATATATGATAATTGACATAAAAGTACTTAATTGGAATAGAGTTGTTACAACTGGTATGTGTAAACAAAAATTGACTTTGTAATTTCACCAAAAATGTTCATCCAATATACATGGCAGACTATGATAAAATTGTGAATATTTTTTTCAAATGAAAAACGTGCTATACTTGTGCATATACAGAGGTTGGATAATTAACATAATTGTACTTGATTAGAACATGATGGTTAAAGGTGCATATTATGTGTACAAGAAATCTGATTTTGGAATTTCACTGAAAATGTCTATCCACTATACACAGAAATCTATGAGGAAACTATGAATATTTTTTTCAAATACACAAATAGGTTAATCTGTGTATTTTTTTCTCTCGATTATTAATATTAATGTATTTGATTAGGCTAGGGTGGTTACAAATGGCAAGAAATTGGATTTTACTATTTCACCGAAATGTTGATTCACCATACATTGTTGTCTATGAGGAAACTATGAATAATTTTTTTCCAATTCAAAAGTATATAAATCTGCGTATTCATGGACGTTTGATAATTCATTTTAAAGCACTTAGTTAGACTAGGATGCTTAAAAGTTGATATGTGTGCAAGAAATTGATTTTGGAATTTCACCAAAATGTTGATTCACTATACATTGGAGTCTATGAGAAGACTATGAATGAGTTTTTTAAAATGCTAGACTAAATTAATTTGTGCTTTTATAGGTGTTTGATAATTGATACAAATGTACTTGATTCAAATAGGGTATTTGAAAGTTCAGATGTTGACAACATTTATGATATTGGAATTCCATCTAAAAGTATAGTTTCACTTTTCATTGCATTAGTTTTTTACAGGTAACTGTTCAATAATTTCCCTGACAAAACTTGCTATATCTCTAATATGTAAGTAATAGGAATTGTCCATTGCCCACGGTGAGCTCGATTTACAATAAGACAAGCCTAACAGTTACCTAGTCAAGATGTTCATGTGACAGATAATTATACTTTTGTTCAGATGTACAGTTAAATGACTTCAGAGAATGAAATCATGCAGCGAATCATTTTTATCTCTCAGAATATTGCTGAACACTGCAACTGCTTTTTGACGGGACGGATACTTATGAAAATAAAGCGACCTCCCCCCTGTGAGCTGTTTGAAAAATACATGACCCCACCCATTTGCAGTTTTCAAATTTAGGGATTTTGCCGGCCCACCCAAGGCCGTAATAACTGAAAGCTCCCTAACTTTGTAATCTTCTTGATCTACTTCGGCTTATACAATCATATCAGTCTTTGTACAATTATATGACTCTGTCGATAGCGTCGATTTGGTTTATTCAGTTCAGTAAAATTAGGTCCCTCGGTGATTATTTCTTTCATGGTTAATTTTGTCCAGAACTTTTTAAGTGTTGAAAATAGTCAGTAAGGCAATTTAACCGGGAAATTATACAAGAAATCTTTTCAAGGACATTTGCAATGAATACTCTCGAGGACTAGAGGAATAGTTTTAGGGGAACTAATGTTTAAGCCAGTTGTAGTTGACAACAATTCTGACAATACCAATTCAATACAACAATCGGATATGGTTTCTGCAGTGACCCGTGCCTTAATGTATTTGCTCAATCTATTTTACCTGAATTTTATGTACTCTAAAGTATGACGCCTGACAATTGAACTATTATCATGACTATCAGGTAATGTATTTTAGTTGATAACATGACCTTTTCGGACACGGTACACGGACACAAACAATGTCGACCTCGAATTTGTTGACAGCCACAATTATCATAACATTTAAGTATTCCCTTTGACGTCTCAAGGCCTGCTTATGCCCTGCAGACATGTCCTAACCAATATTTTGACAATCTTTTACTACTTAATCTTTTGTTTCAATTTAAACCAAACTTACCATTCCTAATTGTGTACAGTAAATTAAAGTAAACTAAATGGACATTTAACGAAACTTGCTTATTGGAGAATTTCCTAAAGTGTATCAAGAATTGTGATATGAGAACAGTCGTTCTGTACAACTGACAGTGTAGAAGGACAGTATACGTCAGCTCTCACGTGCGTTTGTAAGTATTTTACGAAAGCATGCATTCATGTGTGTATGTGCGTGTCAATGTCTGTCTTTTTGTCTCTTTGTCTTTTTTGTCTCTTTTTCTTTATGTATGTATGTATGTATGTATGTATGTATGTATGTATGTATGTATGTATGTATCTATGTATCTATGTATGTATGTATGTATGCATGCATGCATGCATGCATGCATGCATTTATGTGTGTATGTGCGTGTCAATGTCTGTCTTTTTGTCTCTTTGTCTTTTTTGTCTTTTTGTCTTTATGTATGTATGTATGTATGTATGTATGTATGTATGTATGTATGTATGTATGTATGTATGTATGTATGTATGTATGTATGTATGTATGTATGTATGCATGCATGCATTTATGTGTGTATGTGCGTGTCAATGTCTGTCTTTTTGTCTCTTTGTCTTTTTTGTCTTTTTGTCTTTTTGTCTTTTTGTCTTTATGTATGTATGTATGTATGTGTGTATGTGTGTATGTGTGTATGTATGTATGTATGTATGTATGTATGTATGTATGTATGTATGTATGTATGTTGGGTGGAAAGTGATTGTACATTGAATAAAGTATCGGAATAATTATAATCCATCGAACAGCGTCATAAACACATAAGATTGCTTATAAAAGGTTAAGTATCGTCCAATGGACTTACTTCGGCAGAGCAGAAACTGCTAGGCGCAGTACAGTAACAGGTAAGGGACTGGACATAAATTACAGGGGGGTGGGCCGGTGTTTTTCGAAACACCGCTGCATCAAAAATAGTGACCCTTCAAAAGTTCATGCACAAAAATTAGTGACCCGCCCCCTTATCCGTGCATGAAAATAAGTGACCCTCCTCTGTTATTCAATACCCCCCAACAAACCTGCAATCTGTTCAAGACCTCCTTCTGACTTGCTATACTTTTGAAGTCCCCTCCCAAAAGGAAGGCAAAATGTGGCCGATATAACGCTTTGTCCAAAAATATCAAATCATATGTGTGCGATAATTCATGTAAATGTACTTTGCTTGAAGTGGCAGATAAAAAGTGCATGCGTGTACAAAAAAAGTAATTTTTAGATTTCATCGATAATGTTGATTCACTATACATGGCAGTCGACTGTAAGAAAACTACGAACGTGTATTTTCCAATATAAAACTAGCAATATCTGTTCATCTATAGATGTTTAATAACTGATATAAATATACTTGATTAGCATGAGTTGTTTACAAAGTGCTCATGTGAACAGGATATTTGATTTTAGAATTTCGCTCAAAATGTGGATCCACTATACATGGGAGTCTATAACAAAACTGTAAAAAAAAAATTTCGCAATTAAAAATATGCACTATTTGTGCATATATGGACCCTGAATAATTGATATAATTGTACTTGATTAGAAGAGGGTGGTAAAATGTACATCTGTGTACAAGAAATTTGTTTTGGAATTTCGCATACAATGTTGATCCATTATAAATTGTTGTCTATGACGAAACTATATTTTTTTTAAAATACAAAACTTGGCAAATCTGTGTATTTATGTATGCTTGATTATTGATATTTATGTTCTTGATTAGACTAGAGTGGTTACAAGTCTATGTATGTGCAAGAAATTTGATTTTGGAATTTCACTGAAATGTCGATTCACTATGCATGGCAGCCTATGATGAAAGTATGAATAATTTTTTTTCCAATGTAAATCTGTGCATTTATGTATGCTTGATTATTAGTATTGATGTTCATGATTAGACTAGAGTGGTTACAAGTCAATGGTTGTGCAAGAAATTTGATTTTGGAATTTCACTGAAATGTCGATTCACTATGCATGGCAGCCTATGATGAAACTATGAATATTTTTTTTTCAATACAAAACTAGGTTAATCTGTGCATTTATGTACATCTAATTATTAGTATTAATGTTAATGATTAGACTAGAGTGGTTTCAAGTCTATGGTTGTGCAAGAAATTTGATTTTGGAATTTCACTGAAATGTCGATTCACTATGCATGGCAGCCTATGATGAAATTATGAATTTTTTTTTTTCTTAATGCAAAGCCAGGTAAATCTGTGCATTTATGTACACCTAATTATTAGTATTAATGTTAATGATTAGACAAGAGTGGTTTCAAGTCCATGGTTGTGCAAGAAATTTGATTTTGGAATTTCACCAAAATGTTGATTCACTATACATTGTTAGGCAATGAGGAAACTACAAATAACTCATAGGTTATCTGATCCTAAATTGTTATTATAAAAAGTTGTTCGACCTAAAGCTTCCAGTTGATATTGATGATATTTTGCACTATTCTGAATAGTTTATATTCTGCCAATGTCCTCTAAAAATAAAAAATGTACATACAGCGACATGAACATTTGACACCGACCTATACCCAATGTATTGTCAATGGGACAATGATATCAAATAAGTGATCTCCCAAATTGTTATTGAAAGCGTCATTATAGGGGACAGTTTATATGCACAATAGAGGAGTTGGATAAGTAGAAATCATGACAACTTAAATCAATGTGGCTGCTTGGATCATCAATACATTGTCTATTATACCCTTAAACTTGCGCCCGAAGGGCGCGCCGAAAATGGAAATGACAGAAAATGAAAGTGCCAGGAGGTATTTTTTCTTTTTTTCAGTATTCTATATTGGTCAATACGTGCACATGCAATTTCAGTTTTGATGCATAAAAAGGTGACCCTCCCCATTGGCTTGCACAAAATTTTATGACCCTTCAAAAATGCTTGCGCGAAAAATGGCGACACACCCCAAAAAAACACCGGCCCACCCCCTCTGTAATTTGTGTCCAGTCCCTAACATTGCTGTGATACTACTTCAACGTTTTTGTTCGATGGGAAAGGTGTGCTACGAGTAGCGGCACCACAACTAACTATTAGTGGTTCAGAATGGTCCTACTCCCATGCCCTTGGTCAACGTATTACCTGGAATGAAAATGATTATTTGACCACTTTAATATCATATTTCAATGGTGTTTTCTGTAAGACTTTTGATACATGAACCATCTTTATTTTGTTTACTACGAATTCATCGCAATATTTGCACATACAAGTATTAGTGAAGATCACATTGGTGATCGAGAAGATCACAGCTTCCTTCGTGGAGAAACGAATATGCTTTGTTATCGCTTTGCCATTTTCTACAGTAGTGTTTAGATTCGAAACGGCCACCTTGTTTATTGACTTAATGAGCATATAAATATGAGTGCAAAAACTCTCGGTCTTCGCCTCTAAATAGAAGGGTTCAAGGCCGAGATAACGTAACATAAAGTTTACTGCAGCATATTATCTAACAGAGTTTATTCAACTAAACCATACATTATGCCACTATCTCATTAATCTACTTCGGTTTATACAAACATGTCGATGTCTGTAAAATTATATGAATGTGTCCATTGTGTCGATGTGCTTTAGTATACAATTTAGTAAAACTAGGTCTCTTAATGATTATTTGTTTCATGGTCAATTTTTCCCGAAACTGTTTAAGTGTTGAAAGCATAGTCAGTTGGGGAATCAAACGGGGAATTATGCAAGAAACATTTGCAAAGGAACGTACAATGAATACTCTCGAGGACTACAGGAATAGCTTAAGGGGAATTAATGTTCAAGCCAGCGTTCCCGTAGCAAGTAGTTGACAATCAAATCTGACCATATCCCTTGAAATTGTGCAATCAGATATGTTTTGTGCAGTGACCCATGCCTTAACATACTTGGGCAATATATTAACTGAATTTTATGTAGGTACATGTATGACGCCTGACAGTTGAACTACTATCATGACTATCAGGCCAAATTTTAGTTGATAACATGACCTTTATACCGACATTGAAAAAGAACACAAACAATGTCGACCTCGAATTTGTTGACAGCCACAATTATCATAACATTTAAGTATTCCCTTTGACGTCTCAAGGCCTGCTTGTGCCCTGCAGACATGTCGTAACTAATATTTTTGACAGTCTTTTACTACGTAATGTTTGGATTCAACTTAAACAAAACTTACCATAACCATTTGTGTACGGTAAATTAAAGTAGACTAAATAGACATTGAACAAAACTTTCTCATTGAAGCGTTTCATAAAGTGTACCAAGAATTGTGTTCTTAGAACAGTCGTTCTGTACAACTGATAGTGTAGAAGGACAGTACACGTCAGTTCTCCCGTGCATTCGTAGGTATTTTACGAATGTATGCAGGCGTGTTTGTATCACAGGGCACAGAATTCAGCGGATTAGCAAGTTGGCAATGTTTTCGGAGCAATATTACAGTGATGTATACTCAGATTTGAGAGAAGATATGGACTAGTAGTAATAAAGAAAGCAGTCAGACGGTTTGAAATCCGAAATGAGAAAGCAATATTTTTCACGAGAAGATATTAATCATCATCACTTCCAAATGTTTTTGAGAAATATGAGAGAAAAAGATCCATTCATGATCTTATCACTATGTAACTTTGTATATAAAGCTTTCAAACTCAGAGAATCAGTTTTGAAAAATATTGAAATTTCATAGTTTTTTATTCAGTACGATTTTCTTTTTAAGTACTATGAATTGATTTTGTTTTTGTTTCACGAGAAGTTCGTGTATTTACTGTACTTGTATGACTTAATACTGTATGTATATACTTCTCACCTGTATCACTTTGTTGTAACCCCTTGCTTATGGGCTGAAGGCCTTGAAAAGCAATAAACGTGCACGTATGTGTGCACATGAACATGAACATGCATTCATGCATACTTGCATGCATACATGGAAGTATCAATCCAGTAAAGCAAGTTGAAAATAGTCAGTAGGAATTATACAAGGCACATCCACTCTGGGAAGTTACTTGCAATGAATACTCTCGAGGACTACTAATATTTAAGCCTGCATTCCTGTCGTAAATAGTTGAACAACAATTAAATAGTTTGACCACATCAATCGAAATAATACAGTCTGGTATGTTTTCTGAAGTGACTCATGCCTTATCGTATTTGCGCAATCTATTATACCCGAATTTTAAGAAGTTACATGTATGACGCCTGACAATTGACCTATTATCGTGACCGTTAGGCAAAATAACTTTGTTGATTACATGACCTTTATAACGACACAGGGAAAGGACACATCGACCTCACTATGTTTACCGTTACTCAAATATCATAAAATTTTCAGGGTCCACTTCGACGTCTGAAGGCTTACTTCTTAACTGCAGACATGTCCTATGGCTTTTACTACTTCAAATTTTGTTTCAATTTAAACAAAACTTATCATACCGTTTGTGTACTGTAAATTAAGCAATACTGGATATTTAACGAAACTCACTTTTTGAAGCGTTTTATAAAGTGTATGAAGAACTGTGTTCTTTTCTGTAAGCTGACACTGTAGAAAGACATGTACGTTCGTATGTATTACGTTCGTATGTATTTTACTAATGCATGCATGCATGTTTGCATGCCTACATGTATGTATGTATGTATGTATGTATGTATGTATGTATGTATGTATGTATGTATGTATGCGTGTATGCGTGTATGCGTGTATGTATGTATGTATGTATGTATGTATGTATGTATGTATGTATGTATGTATGTATGTATGTATGTATGTATGTATGGTATTTGTAGCATTGAGTAGCACAGTCGAAGACCTTACAAAACATACGTGTTTGATTAAAATGCATACGACATGTGCAACAAACAAGTTAGGATAACTGAATCAGTAATAAGACACAGTGACGGGCAAGTTAGAGTAACGCCAGACGCTGGGCAATGTTTGTGTCTTTGTGTTTGAATTGTAAATATATATTTAAATGCTCACCACAGTAGCGGGAGAACTACTCTCTATGACAAGTCATCGTTTATGACACAGTCCCCGCTTGTCCATTTTGTTATAATCTTTGGTGTCTAGGTAGCTGTGGTCTAGGTCGCTGTTGAATGACATTGATGCAAGGGGTGCATCAGGCCTGTGACTTGCATAATAAAGTAATCTAAGGAACGTTCAATAAATGACTCATCTCTGCCGGTAATGACCACTGAAGGAACTTTTGATTACATCACACATAACGATGCCCTGAATGCCTCTAGTGTCATGACGGCACATACTATACACATGGTTTGGTGGAATTTTTGAAATGCTATGGGATCGGGTATGTTGTTGTAATCAGCCATCAGCCATTTCGAATCATATAATGAAACAAATTAATGTGCACAAGAATGCAGCCATAGTATTTTATCT
>LD356917.1:0-14366 GCA_001465055.1 Ptychodera flava
ATTTTGTTCAAACGTTAACTGCTGAGTTCACCCTTTTGTTCGTTTTCTCTGCACGTAACACCATGCACCAGCTTACTGCCCAATGCTGCAACTATTATTTGAGGGTCTGTGCTACAACTGTGTGAATTTGGCATAAATACTGATCATCATTCAGGATTTGAGTGCTGTAGGGCACTTTTGTAAGTATAAAATAATGACAAATATTTAATTTTACAAACAGTATTCATAATCATAAATTTATTAATCTTTACACACTTGCTATTACTGATAATGCCTTGTGCCCCTGTGGTTTGTACAGGGGCTTGAACACATAGCAACCACGGTTGGATGCTCATTTTGATGCTTGGCTAGCTGGCACCACAGACTGCCAGTACATGTCCTGACAAAAATATCAAGGAATCTGAAAGCTGTCACAGTTACAGCAATGCACATCATTGTCACAAATACATAATATATTAAATTTTTCACAAATGAATGAGTAATAAGATGGGATAATTATCAAAACGTTTATTAACAAAGCTACACTGAAGGAGAGGGTACATATTCAAGTAACACACATTGTTGCCATACTATCATGAAACAAACAGAACATCACACATGAAAGATATATCCATTAAAGGTCTGTCATTTTGACCATGTTGTCACTCTAATTTCCCATTCTCTGATTTCTTTTATGCAGGGGGAATTTTAAACGTGAAAACTATACAATTTCCCAGCTTACTCTGTCACATATGTACACAGTCACACTGCTCTGAAATGCTGATTAATTTTATGGGTAGTCAGAGAATGTCTGAGATAATTGCAAGATATTATGATGATGACAAGTTACAAACAGTAGATGCACATGGGCATTTGAACTTGGAAAGTCACACTCAGGCATTCTCAATCAGGGTTTCACAATTTTTTTTTTCCATAATCCAGTCTGTCAGACCACTAACACAAACAAGGTCTGCAGTGAAAGTTAGGTAGTCCCCAACCAATGAATTGAATTTGCTCACCCCTCATTGACATACACATGTACATATTATCATATACAGTCTATGCATATCCATCATTGATATTGATGTTATCACTACACACCTCATATATCAAACACTGTTTTCCCCATAAGATCCAAAGGTAACCTGTTGATGACATAACAAGTCAAATCATTTGACTGAAAGTGACATGGAGCTATTATTAACTTGACATTGTCAGGATTTGAAAATGACATAGGAAAGCCAGTTTTAAGAAATTATGCATCAAAAATTGATAATTCCCATAACAGTGATTCACATATATCAATGCGCCGTTCAATGATGGAAAATGTATTTTTGACAGATTTTCATCAGATCTCTTATTGAAATCAAGCACATGATTGTCCTATGTAAACAAGACTACATTTCCAGTCTCACTCACACTTTCTGAAAGATATGAAACTCTTGAAAGAATTTACTGAACTCAATGGAACATCTTATCTGATGAATGAATCTTTCAATGGAACATACAGGGTATATATGTATGGTATATTTTCACAAACGACACCACTTGCTCTACCTCTGTGTACTGATCCAATTCAAACTCTGCACATCTTTGTTTCCATTCAAGTTAAAAATCTATCAAATCATCTCTTCTTATCTCCATGATCAAATATATATCCCCTCTCCTAACTTCATCGGGAGAATCCCTGTTTCTTTCCTCAAGACATGGCAGTGAACACCATCATACAGCAATTGAACATATGCTGGTTTTATCATTCAATTGCCATAATGAAGACATTTTGAAAACAACAGATTTGAAAAGTGAACTTGTAAAAACAAAAATTTGTGAAGATTGGAAGTGATATGGCTATTTTTTGAATTTTCAACTGTATTTCCTACTGCTGGCAATAATATCATATATGATCACCTGACATACAATATGTATGTTACAGATTTTAATGAAAAGCACCAAAAAGAAAGAGACAAACAAAAGTCTTTACAACATTTGGAAAATGAATTCATATAACTTGAAGGGACAAAGTCGGACACTTCATGAATTTTGTTTGATACAAGATACTACTTATGTTGTCTGACATATCGAAAGATAATGAATGGGTGATCCATCTCGGCTTTAGACACAATACATGAAACCACTGCGAAATGGTCATGACCATTTATTCATTTTCACCATGGTTTCATTTGTTTAAAACCGGGGTTGAATATATGCATGGTAACCCATTCATTCAGTATCTTTCAGCATGTCAAACAATATAAGTAGTATCTCATATCAAAAAATATTCATGAAAAATGGCCAACTTTGTCCCTTTAAACTACAAAAATATAATGAGAAAAGAATATAGAGGATAAATAGATTTTATTTGAATTAATTTAATCTTGATCCTAACTGTTCTGCAGTATCTGCAAGCATTGTTAGTAATTCTGTGTTACTCTGCTGACTTCCATTCGTCTCATCACTACTATCTGTCCTGTAACTGCTGTTCTGAAGATACCTATCTTTAGACACACTCTCACCAAGTGTAGTCCCATCAGCACATATTTTGTCTCTTTGACTGCTATGGTCATACATCTGAGGTGAGTCATCCTGAGTGGTTTCCATGGTTCCAGAAGCGATGCACCCACCAGTCAAGGATGCACTCATGTCTGGGCTGTCACATCCAACTTCATCACTTTTATCATCAGAGTGAGCGTCCTGATCATTAGCAGCAGCACCATCAGTCATCTGGCCTTGTCTATGCACACTAACATAACTGTGATCTTCTTCCACCATGTACTGATCTGCTAAAGTGTCTGTATGTCCATGTTGTGAGAAACTGCTTTGCATACCGCTGTCCCTTGTAAAGTTATATTGCAAGAGCATGTTGTTGGCGGTTTGTTGTATGTCGCTAGGTTCAATTAATCCAAGTCCCTCGTCTTGGCTCTGTTCCCTGCGGCTGTCATATTCCATGGCAAACCCGGCATGTTGAACGCCGGAATTTTGGGCTGAAGACTGCACACCATGTTCTACGCTCTGTACTGTTGCATTCTGGGATTGATGATAGACAATCACACTAAGACGATTTGCATTTTGTGCACTGTGTTGCATGTCTGGCAAAGCCACACTGTGTGATATACCTGCTTGCACCAAGATCTCTCGATTGGAATGTAGAAACGGCTCGGTGCCATTTATAATGTCAGCGCCATTATAGTTAGCTTGTTCTTCATTATTACTCCTTTGATCAAAGTCAGGGGACGCCTCACCACTGCAGTACGATTCCATTTCAGACTCACTGTCTACAGTGTCTCTCTGATCTTGCTGCTCATGAACCCTTTCAAGTAAATTCACAGCAGAGAAGTCGCTACCGGTATGATGTCCATCGTTTTGAACAGCATCGGTTTCCTGGTGACCTTCCATCTCTTGTTCGGTCTCCATGACAACGGGTGTCTCCTCCTGCCGGTTGCCATTCCCAGCCTGCCGTTCATTGATTAGCTGTTCTGTCAACTCAATGCTTTCATACCTGACTGTCTGAAGACGATGAAAACCATCACTGTGAAGTTTGTATCTGTAATAACAAATTAAGAGTCTATGTAGGGCAGTGCAGAATACCAGTATATAGTATTTCAATACTGTACAGATTGAGAAGTCTTTAAGCTATTAATCCCCCCCCTTCCCTGTAGTACAGTCTGCACTTGCAATGGATGACAAAGGGTTTGGGTTAAACCACAATAATGATAGAATTTTATGACTCATTAGTCAATTCAGAAATTTCTTGAAATGTCCCTCAGTGAGCCTTTTTACTGATTCACAAATAACATAGACAATAGGTTAAACCCAAATTTCCAGTAAACCACTGTAAAAACAAAACCACATGCACAAATGCATGCAGAAATGCGTGTATTTCCATACACATTAGTAGACTATGGGTTTGTTTGTACCGCAATCACATGATTCTCTCAGGTGTACTGAGTCTGTGGAACACATCACATCCTTATTCCAAAGAAAACAATTCTAGAGTCACAGCAAAATCTCTTGCATCAGCAGACATCACATTTCTTCAGCTACAGTTTTTTAATCAAAATTTGGGCAAATTCTGAAAGGAAATGACAGGGGTACATTTTATAAAGGCAACATAAATTGACTTTGGCACTTAAAAATTTAATGGTATGCAGTATTTTTCTTTCACCTACCTGAATCTGGAATGTCCTGATGGCCATTTGAATTTGTGTTTCTTCTTGAGATGTTTTGTTAACACTCCGCCTCTAGAGAATTGACTATCACACATATGACACAGGTACCGTGGTAGTTGCTCATGCTGTACACAAAGAGATAATTCAATACAATATATCACAATCTTTCCATACTAGTTTTGTGACATCCTGTTCTTCCATCCAAAATTTCCTTATTACAAATGTGATCTAAAGGGCAAGTCCTGTTGTAACCATATTTCATTTAACCCTTTTCCTGCCAAGTCCATATTTCACCATCAGGTCAAGATGGTTAAAATTAATGAAACACAACATATTCCATATGGTGTATTTTAACATAATACTGTACATTTGAAGGCTGTTGAAAACATAAATACTGTAAACTTGATTTTTTTTGGACTAAAGATGCTATAACAGACCAAGCCAAGTGGGTGAAAATACGTCATGTTTTGGCTCAATACTGCTTTTTACTGACTTGGCTGATGGGGAAGTGATACAGTTATTACTGTCTGGCAGGAAAAGGGTTAAGGTATGATGCACTTCAAGGACAGACTTCAGAATTTTTAACAATGCTTTCCTGATCTACTACTTGTGGGAGCTCATTTTAAAGCTCTTAGAGTAAGAAAGATTTTCACCATCTTAGTATTTCAAAAATCAATCATTTCATTTTTCGCAAAACAGTTCAAAACAGTTCACAGTGAGTGAATAGCAGTCATTTAGAATTTCAATCAGTAAATGTTGGGGGATTTATTTTTCTATGATGACCCCAGATTCTTATTCCTGATTTGGTAACAAAAGAATTGAAGCTTTAACCGAGGAAAGTTTTCGCAAAAACTTATGTTTCACTTTTGAAGCACATAATACCTTAAACGATATTTGACTTAACTGTTTTCCTCAGGGGAGGTGCTTGCAACTAACTGAGAAATCCTACATAAGAGCGCAATATTCTTATATGTACTGGGTCAAAATTTCATGTAAGGTCATGGTTTCATATAGCTACATCGAAATACTTTAGTTGAAATCTTCTGTTGCATATCAAAGCATGTAAAGATATGTATAAACACTCACGTTGTGTACTTTCTTGTAATGAAGTCTCAACGATTGCATCACTTTAGTTTCATAGGTACATCCCACCTCCTCACATCTCAGTATGACTGCTGCGTTATGACTGTTCAAATGACGTCTCAGATCAAAGGCAGTCTTACAACTGTGGAAAAGACAAAAATTGCAGAGAAGGCGGAGTGACTAGCTAAATACAGTGACATTGTTGCATGGTTACTCTTGATGGCTTGAGGACAATTCTGAGCGAGAATGCAAATTACACAAGGAACATTGCACTAAATGTGGCTGGTTACATGAAAATGTGATTTCTATAGTTTCATGTTACTGTTATACGTTATTCTTTTCCTTTCTTCAAAGAGAAGTACTTGCACTCTTATGGCATTAAAACATCCCTTGAAACCAAACAGCCTCTCACAAATCAAAACCAAAGAATACCAAATTAATAGGAAGGAATCATATTATGGCACATTTAACCATTGTATGTGATATATGGCAATCAGAACAGTGTATAGTAGCAACAGATGGAGTACTCAGTAACTGTACATTGCTTGCAATATATCAAAGAGAGGCATAGACATCTCTTTACAAAACAAAAGTGTCCCTTGATACAATGGTTGAGGGCAGTATGCACAGCACTAGTTACATCATTTTGATGTCGTTTCTGTTTTATTTTCTTCACAACTTTGCTGACATGACATTTCATGTTGAAGGTGGACACCAAAGTTTTATTTGACTGATAAATATGAAAGAATGAAGAAAACAATCTTAAATTTTAAATTACCTGTAGTCACAGAGGTCACATTTGTGTGGTTTATCCTCACTGTGTCTGAACTTGATATGTGCCTTGAGAGATGACGGTGATGGGCAGGTCATGTCACAGAATGGACACTTGTAATGGTTCACTGTCAACGGGAAAAAATAAACATGTAAACTGACAGAGAACCTGTGTATGAATTTCCAACTCTGACACTAATGCTGACTGTATAAGAAAGGAAAATGAATGGTACTGAGTGAATTGTATTACAATGAAGGCATGACTGTGTCATGTTATGCTATGGTCAAGGAAATTATCAAATCCAGTTATAACTGTAGAGGTTGACATTAAAGGATTTTTTCACGGGAAAATAACATTTATTTGGAATACTAATTAAGCTAGATTGTTTTTAGACATCCACAGAAATATAGATTGATGTTATCCTGTATAGGCACTCTCTATTGTGTTCATAGTGAATGTAGGCCAAACTATGGTGATAGTGTGTGCGCAGTTTTAGCTATGAAAAAATATAATTTTACTGTAGCTGATTTTACCCAAAATCTTGATCAAAACCTGTAGTCCATGAAAAGTGAAGTCAATGTGGTTAAAAATTATCAAAAATTACAGAAAAGGGTTAATGCACAGTTTTCATATCGCTTTGAGATTACATTTTTCTGCAAACAATTGATGTTGCATGCAAAACAACACAAGTTGAAACTCCACAGACTGATCTACTGCTGCCTTACATAGAATGTGAGTACTCACCGTGGCATCTCATATGGTCCCTGAGTAACCTCTCTGTAGAGAATGTCTTGAAACAATGTGAACACTGGAATTTTTGTACTGAAATCACAAACATTAGAATTCAAACACAAATTCCAGTCTTGATAACAACATTATCTTGAACACAATATTATCACAGCCATGATTTAAATAAACGCAAGTTGACTTCTGATGGCATCGCTGATAAAATGTTATGAATTATATCATACCAGTATATTGATGGTGCAAATACAGTGATCTGATAGGTCGAGAGGAGAAAAGAACCGTGGTATATTCACAATACGCGGCTGGCACACGCACGAGCTCTCAGCTTGAGCATTCCACGCCAGAATTTCAATATAGTGTTATGATATAATAGCAATAAATCACACCCTGCAATGCATATACCATTTGATTTTGACCAGTTCATATATGCACTTGCTATCGCTCATGCATATATGTCGTGAACTGGTCAAAATCTTGTGGTATACCATCGCTGGGTGTGCTTTATTGCTTAAATATTTCAGCATGTTGTAAAACGTAGGGTCAAAGTCCCTGAAGCTACTATAGACATGGATATAAAAACTACACATGAATACATGTTCTGAATCTGTTTGTAATTTTTAAAGTTTTCTTTTATCAGTAATTGTGAATTTGCCACATGCAAAAGGAATCGAGGTCTAGCCCCTCACCCCCCTCCCAAAAAAAAAAAGAAACTAAGGAATTTAGTACGGCAGCTTTTATGATCAACAGCTCCTAAGTAGCTTTTCATTTCATGTGCAGAGGCAAACAGAAATTGCACTGTGAAACTTGGCAGGCAAAAGCTATTTCTCTGACCTAACCTACACTATGTCAAAAATATGCAAACATATACATATCCATGGTAAAAAATGCTTGAATCGATTTTGTTCAAACCATGTACAAACACAATGAAGTATGATTTACAAATCGTGCAGGGTTTGAAAAACCAGTGACCATGAATCAAAAGACGACCTATTTTCTCCTTTCGACAACCAGTTTCTATTTTTGATGATCCATCTTGACCACCAAGTTTTTGGCAGTCATCCTAGTACACTCCAGAGCTGTAAACCAACTTAACATGTGTAGCAGCATAGTGGATTGGTTGAAAGGTGCAAGACCTTGATGTCAGCCCACTATCAAGCCCTATGGACCTCAGCCTTAGCAACAATTACACTCTGATAGTGAATGAGTTTTTTTGGACCACCGACATTTTGCTATTGACCACTATAATTTGACACTGGTGGTCAACCTTGACCACCAAACAAATAAATAAATTTCGAACCTGAATTATGCATAATTATTCATGTTGTGGTGCAGGTGAAAATGACCATGCAGTCAGTGTGTGTAATTCCATTTTTTTTTTGAGCAGAGGTGACGGAGAGGTCAGTGGCAGTATATGAAATCAAGATAGGACTCAAGCAAAGACAGCTTGGCTTGCAACGATGTGAGGTCTTGAAGAGTTCTCTTGCTGTGATATTTTGATTACCGTACATTTGTACATTAAGGTAGAATGCGCCTTGGGAGATTACTTATAGACTTGAGAATTGTTACAATATTGTCCTGATAACTTGTTGGAGCTTGTTTTGAAGCTCTTGAAGTAAGAAAAATTTTTCTAAGTCTTTGTTTTTCGAAAATCTAAAATTCTTACTTTTTCCCTTAAAATTAAGACAAGAATGGTAGTCATTTTGAATCTCAAATATCAGTAACTTCAGTTACTTTTGGATCGCACTTGAACTCATAATGTATGGCACCTAGTCAACTACATGTTGCTGTTACGAGATTTGGTTCTCTAGTACCAAACTTTGCATGATGACCCAAGATTTTCATTCTCCATTTAGTAAGTGAATGGTTGGAGATTTCACTAAAGACAGTTTAGCAAAGTTTGTCTGTCGCTTTTGAGGCATATAGTACCTAACTGCTACTTACATTCTATTGCCAGTTGTCGATCAAGGTGATCAACAAACTTAGTACGATTGTAGAAAAGACCACCGCAGACAGAGCATCCATAACGTCTTTCCTGTGTATGGCTTCGTAGATGTTCACGCAACCTGAACTTGTTCTTCACACTGATGCGACACCCTAGAAAAGACGGAATAGCAATATGGAAATTGTCAAAAACATTTAGGAAATATTGATATTGCATGAGTGACATACACAAAATATTTTGAACAATTATGTAGTTTTCTGTCACTGAAAATGCACTTGTATGGTCAACCAAAGACATGTGATTTCAATCATGAACCAGATATGAACTCAATATGCTCACGTGCATTACTGTGATTGGTTGACAGAATGACAAGAACATTAGATAAAAGTGTTGGAACTGATTTTGTTTATAGTTGGGTGGCCAAGGCATTTTTTTCTACTTTTGACAGTAAAGTGGTATGGTACGAAGGTGAAAAATAAAAGGTTGAAGGAGCTTGATTCATTCAATCAAAAGTTATGAATTTTTTAATAATGAAAAATGACAATTTTTGGCTTTTTCGTCAAATTTCTGCCAAGAACTCAGTCTCATGAAAGTTCGACAATCTGTTAACTTTGTATTTATCTCATATAGAAACATGACAATTTATGTTTTGGATCAAAATTTTGTTCTTATTACAGAAAACCGGAAAATGGAAAGTTTATAGTACTCAATGTTCAGGGAACTTTCAATATAGGTGAAATGGCCATGTAGAAGACGACTTCCTTGTTAAACTGAGATAGCAATAAAAGTTTTGAAAGTCAATGTAAAGTTAGTCTTGGTATTTTGTAGATTATAAGATATTAGCTGTATTACATTTTTATATTTCTGTCAGATATAGTACGTTATGACACTGTGATATAGTATTGACATATACATAGTGATTTTCTTTTTTTTAAGTATTTTTTTTAGCTTGTCTCTAGTGAACAGGCTTGCGATTGGTAAAAAGCAATGTCTACCACTGAGGGCGCTATGGATCTACAAAATAAATTTAGAGTTTTACTTGAATATTGTAGAATGGTTGTGTCTAGCCAAGTTTGTGTAAGTTCTGAAGCGAAATGATCGGCAAGTAACCGTTACTTTTGCTATCGTTCAGCACAAATCTTTTGATATCAGATAGCGAAGGCAGCATACCTGATCTGATAACAATACTTTGCTTTTGTGCTTTCCTACAACCACGGGAGCTCCACGTGAATTTCTCTGTGAGCACAATAACCCTATGCATTGGAAGCATTCTGCTCCTTGATACCCATGTAATAATTGCAGAAATAAATGAAATTACAACAACAACAACAACAAAGCACACACAAAGTAGCATGTCATGCGATCGAGGAGTCCGGTGCCACGATGGTGGTTGACTCCCATATGCATGTGTTGTATTCAAAAGCATGGACGGTCACGATGAGCGCACTATTTGTTGAAAGGGGTTCGCAAATATCACGGACGTTTACAAACCCATTACGTTTGATAAGATTACCTTACTGATGAAAGAAAGCAATAGAAAACAACCAAGTAATGGTGAATGGAAGTTCAAGTGACGGAACTGCAAGTAAACCCAAACTTATTTGTGGAATTTTTAATCCTCGGTCACTCTTCCCTAATAGAAGAGTCCATTTTTGATGTCATATCCGCCATAGCTGTATGCCAGTTCGGTTATCTCAACGTCGTGATGCGATGGATGATTACCGACAAGAGAGGTTTCATGTGTCACAGCACGATCCAAATGAATGACCCTTTTATTTTAGGCATTTCACTCATGACTACAACAAATTTCATTGCTATATCGTTTATTTTTATATTTGAAAGGTCTGTGTTTTTGCCTGCTGCATGCTACGGCCTAATCACAGTGCATACTGTACTCTCCATGCTGTACTGTAGACCCACGTCAGTTGAATTTTACCAAGCTTGACGCCAAATCGTATTTGCTTTTTTTTCCGAGATAAATTCAAGCTGCAATTTCCTAGAAATTCATCTTTTCATCCCAGAATTGCATACGTTCTCGAACTTGGATGAGAAATTTCATGTCAGTTGCGTAGCTATTACTTCCGGGTGCTGGAAACGACCCGAATACTCCGTTCACTAGAATAGGAATGTATATATTTTATAGGGGTGAGCAAATTCACTACCCTGAACTCACGGGCTAGCAGTTTTTACCGCCGGGCAAGTAATTTTTGGTACCTCTACTAGCCCGATGGGTAGCGTGTGAAATGTAGGAGACAGCTGAGGAGAGTTGCAAAGTCGATCGGGGGCAAACGACATAGTGCGGAGGCGATCATAGTTGAGTGATTGATCCAACGATGTGTCCAAACAAATTTGGGGCGAAAAATTCAATTTGCAAGCGTGGCTAATGACTTTCAAAAATTTTTCGCAAAATTAGACTTTTATTCGCATTTTGCGAGTGTGGCGAGCGCTAGCGCGAACACTGGGGTTAGATTGGTAGCGGGTCGAGTTGACTGGGGTCGAGTTGGCTAGGGGTCGAGATGTCCAGAAACCATGGTCATCATGCTTCCCATAGACTACCATGTATCAGAAAAATTAAAACTGTGATAACTTCATTAATATGCAAGCTACGCCCACCAAAACCTTTTCAGTTCTAGCCATTTGAATTCTGAAGATGTCTACCAAATTTGACTGAAATACGTTCAGCTGTTTTTGAGATAATGGGGATACAGACACATGGACACACACACACACAGAGACATGGCTAAACCATATGCTCACGTGTGTGAACACGTGAGCAAAAAACTGCCTTTACATCAATGGCTGGCACATGTTGGTTGCCAGCTCCTCTGTCCAACATAAGCAACTGAGTAAATTTGACAAACTCAAAGTGCGCCCTCTTGGTCTATTTGACATAATACTATACATGTAATACTATTCAAAATACATTGCATGTGTCGGTAGGGGGCGGACCCAAGCAAATTTCTGCAATTTCCCACATTTAGTAAAAAGTTCTGAACCTTACAGTTATATTATAGGACACTGGCAGCCTACATATACACAACATTATACACAAGAGTAAATTGGCTGAGAAATATTATAATTTGACATGACATGACAACCAGGTTTACAAGATATTCAAACAGCATTGAAATATTATTCACTAAAGCCAGACTAAATGTCTGTCAGAGTTGTGTGGTGATATACCGGTATATGCCCATAAATGATAATTATCCCACACTTCAAAACTCTTATCTTGAATGAACTGAATTGTTGTATGGGAAACACGACAGCTGTGTGCAGTTAGTGCAATTCATAAAGCCATGTGAATGAAACACATTTACTTCTGACAAATGGTTGTAGTCTAAGCACTTTCCCATTGTGACATACATACCTTCCCACTGACACACCATAAACTCAGTGCAGCCTGTGACATACATACCTTCCCACTGACACATCAGGCCCTCTGTACAGTCTGCTAACATTTCTGGATCCGCTGTCATGGCGTGCATCTCAACATGACGGTAAAAATATTCAGGGTTGTCTACATGATACTGAAAATGATACAGGAGATAATAAAATTAAAAATTTAATTTGGTCGATCTCAATGCAAAATATTTATAATATCATGTATTTGTTAATCTTCAGTTGACCCTATCACAGACCAAAGCAACATGTATGTGTAAACTATTGAAGACAGCGTTAAAGGTTTCTGTAGCATGAAATGATGAATACCAACATGTTGTTATCACCGTAATGACACGTCAGCAGAGTACATCTGATAAGTTTGTTCATTTTGTTTCAGACACAAATGATCAATACCGTAGTTACTAAGAGGTAGTGATTAATCTAGAAATTCAATGTTGAAAATCCAAGTGTAGAAATTACAATTTTTCAAAGTAATAGGTATTTGCACACTAGTTCACCCCTTATCCTGGTAGGTTTGTCATTTCCCCATCTGACAGGCCAATAAAAAGCAACATTGAGCTACAACCTAAATGTATTTTTGCTAATTGATTAGTATGGTATGTCATAGTCGATTAAGAAACTACAAATCATGTTTACAGTATCTATATTTTCAGTGGCAATCAAACACTCAAGTCTTCGTTAAAATGCAACATTCATTCTATAGGACATGTTATAACACGCCACATGCTCATTCCGTGTCGCGATTCGCCAGAATACGTCACGTGATGAGAAAATAGATATGTCTAGTCCCCATCAAATCAATGAAAGTGACGTCAGAGGGTATTTTTTGAAAAGCTATTTCCCTAGGGAGATAGTTCTGACCAAATTTGGAAAAGTGCCCGGTCACGTGACCGTAGTGTCGTCTGCAGCTTTGCAACAATAGCGGGTGACTGGAACGTGATATGCGTCCGGGATAGGTGATGACACATTCTCTAAAACAGATTTTACAAAATTTTCCAACATTCCAACAGCGTAGGAACTTGAACAGCTCATCGACGGAAAAGATTAAAGTGCAACTAAGGATGTCGCTAGGTATGCTTAGAATATTTTTTGAAAGAAAGTGGTACCACGTACAACTGAAACCGCTGTACATCGCCCAGTTGTCACAATGGATTGTTGCCGTGCAAAATATCAAAACACATTAAAAACTATATAACAATACAACATGAGCATGTGGTGTGTTATAAAACACCTATAGCCTGGTCTTTATTCGGGCTATAGCGCTCGTCTTACCCCATGTGGCCATGTGTTACCAGAAACACATCGCTATACCCCTCGGCCTACGGCCTCGGGGTATAGCGATGTGTTTCTGGTAAAACACGGCCCCTCGGGGAAATAGACGGGCGCTATAGCCCTAATGACCAGGTTATAGGTGTTTACTATGCTATACCTCACTGGTTTTAACCAACTTGACCTGATGCTTACATAACTTGGCAGGATAAGGGTTCAGCATACTAAAACAAATATTTAGCAAATCAATCATGAAGGGGAAGATTTTGTTATCATAACTTTCACAATTATCATGATCGTTATTATTATTAAAATCATCATTGATATTGTTGTCATCATCATCATCATCATCACATGATATATTAACTCATCATTATCATCATCATCATCACTGTCATTACCACTATCAAAAGACAGTGTACAGTAACTATCGATTGTCAAGGATGCAAATACACCATCATCATAGAATGAAGTGTTCCTTACCATACACTGATGCCAGGCACATTGGAATTTCTCCGGTAAGTCCGGAACCAGATTTCTATTCTGCATATCTAACTGACAGGCGTTCAGCTTACACCTGGTAGCTTCCTGCAACCCAAACCACTTCAATTTGGTGTGATACGCATGGAAGTACAGATGCCGGATTAAATCTATGGGACTTCCAGTGTAGCTGTAACCACACTCTTTCCATAGACACATATAATCATCTGACAGAGAAGACAGGAATGCAATGAGTATTGATATGGGGATTCTAATTGCTGTTTTACAGTAAGTGACCAGTTATTTCCGTGGACAAATTCCCAAAAACAAGAGCACAAAGAACACATTATTGGACTCTTTGGCTCAACTCAAACACTAGCATGTTGAGATATGGTTTAATTGTTTTGGGTTAAGTCGGAACATCCCTGCCGGTTTTCTTATCAGCATAAATACTTTGATATGCCAAAATTAGTGTGATCCACCTGAGAAAAGATTTATACATGTCCTTATCTTGCCCTAACAA
>LD356917.1:18638-28666 GCA_001465055.1 Ptychodera flava
GCCTTGTCAAACATTTTTGATAAAACTTTTAATTTTGCATTTTACTGCTAGAACTGAGAGGTTGTTTCGGTATTACTACATCAACCTATGATAGTGGGAGACTGCTACGAGTCAGATAGTTGTAGTACTGTAGCTGGAGGTTTTGCCTTGGTTTGTGGTTCGTTGGGACAAAGCAAAACCTCAAGCGACAGCACTGCATTAGCCCAGGCTGCCAATAGACCCTCATTACGCGTTGTAGGGTCTATGACTCTATGGGTTGCCCAACCGGAAGTGTGACTGTTTTTCTATTTCTCCGCATAAAATCTACCCACTGAGACAAGAGGTCAAGAAAGAGAAACTGTTTTCACAGCGTACTACACCAGATACTTACAGAAATATTGATGGACACGTTAAATTTATAGACAAGCCATTAGTTCGCCAGAGATGTCGCGCGCGACTTAAGGGGAAAAGCATTGACCGAAACTAGGCGATAACATGACCGATATTGAAACTCTTTGACGTGTCATTTTAAATACAGTACTTATGTACATAATTGTTTCTCATCCGTGTCGAAAGCAAAAAATTGTTGCCGACTCGCCGTCAAATGGCAAAACTTCCCTAAAAATACTACTTCCAGGTCAGTTCTGCAGCAAAAAAGAGGGCGCTATACCACAGGAGCTCGATTGCTGTTCTCTGGTAGCCTTGAAAAAATTAGCTCAATTTCTCATAAATTTCTTGTTATTCTAATCTTAATGAGTCACAAATCGCAAGTCCTACCTGTATTATTCGCGATTTACTTGACGACTCTCGCTAGAATTTGTCAACAACAGACAACTTCCCACTGCTCTTCGAATGTGGCCGCCTTCACAGGCTTCCCATGGGGCAGCGTAGCTCATCACCTTTGCCTTTTGCAAACTGAAGTACGATTGGGCCTTTGTCAAGTTCGTGACCTTTGCGTTACTATTGAGTAAAATTTTCACGAGCCAATCATTTTTAGGACGATAAATGTAAATAGTTATTTTTCCGACATATTTAATCAAAACACAACCACAGATTTCATTCAGAACGGGTAATCTGGGAATAGCAAAAGAGAAAAATATTAAATCTTAGGTAAGGGTCAAGGGTCAGGGTTCATATGCATCGGTATGCATACCACACGTATTATTACCTTTGCCACCATGATTTTGAGATTTTTTAGTGTTGAAGATGCCTAGTGATATAAAAAATAAATAAATTATGTTATTGGTCACATTTTTAACGTTTTGATGCTTTGAGTATGCTGTGCCGAGGTACTACCATTCTAAGGGATGGATCATTATACTTTAGGAGGGATGAATGAAACACGACAACATAAAACATTGCTGATTGTCACAGCACCGCTAGCCGCTAGTCGTGCTGATATATATATATATATATATATATATATATATATATATATATATATATATATATATATATATATATATATATACGAGAGAGAGAGAGAGAGAGAGAGAGAGAGAGAGAGAGAGAGAGAGAGTATTGACCCTCTGGCCTAAACCCCTATATGTAGATGTTGCTCTGGTAAGTTAGCAGAAAGTCAGGCCTGAAGCGTTGATGTGAAGGTATAAAGATAAAAGAAAACAGAGGGGGATCAGTATTCACGCTGTAAAAAATTTGAAACATCGCCGACAAAATTTCCGTATTTTTGAATGAAATCGCATGCAGCATGAATACTCCGTCCAAGATCTAAACCTAGTTATGATCCAATTAAAAAGTGTTTCAGTCATACTTAATCAGCCTCTCTGTGATAAAATACACACACACAAAAAAGTTAATTAATTATATAATAAGCCTTACAAAAGACACTTAGGAAGAAAACTAGCCGACACCTAATTCTTGTTGAAATGTCAAGTTGTGTTGATAAAATTAATTTTACTGAAAAAGCACATTGTCTTTTCGTGATCAAGCAATCGCTACACAATATGAGCTTGAACTGTGTGATAATCTGCAAACATTAAACTTTAGGCCCCACATGCACGAAAACAGATTTTGTATTAATGTGCAAAAGTTTCCTCATTTTTTGTTTTCTCCACCCAGGTAGGCACATTTCCCTTTGATTTTCACGTTTTTATAAAATGAATTTATTCAGACTCAAATTTTTTATCCTTGGGCTGGCGTCTAAACAATGAAAGACCATCTTTTGTTTTGTTTTTCTCTAAAAGTGATGGAATGTAATGCCAATTTGCAAAACGAAACTGATTTGACATGTCTGATTTTAGTAAAACAGAGGGATTTTTGCGAAAAATGCGCATTATGTTATATTCCGAAAACATTCAATGCTTTGAACTTAAAAAATGCCCGTACTGATTCGGCCGGGATTAACCCTTAAAGATGCATTTGTCCGTCCCTTACTTTTGACAACGGCGAATGAGCATCTATGTTGGGCATTAAAAATTGTTTTGCACTATCCGAAAGTTGAAAAAAAACACAGAATAATTTTCGTCCATAAACAATTACAACATTATCCCCTTGTTTGATCAAATAATTGCTTTTCATAGGAAGCAAGAGTTGTATAATTGTGTTCCCGCCATTCGAACAATTTGCATATTGTAGTATGATTGGCTAAGCTCAACGTACGACAAGGTTTGATTGGCTAAGCTCTAATCGTAGTGGTCCTTTGATCATTATAAATTGGTTGGCGCGCAGCTGTTAACTTCACACATCAGCAGAGCATTCTGGAACTTAGAAGGTGAACCTCTCTTAGCCTGAAAAGGTCACAGAAAATCCAACATGTCTGGCAGAGGCAAAGGCGGTAAAGTGAAAGGCAAAGCGAAGAGCCGTTCCAACCGAGCTGGACTGCAGTTTCCCGTGGGGAGAGTCCACCGTTTTCTCCGTAAAGGTAATTATGCCGAGCGTATCGGAGCGGGAGCACCTGTCTACTTAGCGGCTGTGTTGGAATATCTTGCCGCCGAAATCTTGGAGTTAGCCGGTAACGCCGCCAGGGATAATAAAAAAAGCAGGATCATTCCTCGTCACTTGCAGTTGGCCGTCAGAAACGACGAAGAATTGAACAAGCTGATGTCCGGAGTGACCATTGCACAGGGTGGTGTCCTTCCAAATATCCAGGCCGTGCTTCTGCCGAAAAAGGGTACAGCTGTCGCGAAGGCGGGAAAGAAATCTTCACAAAGTCAAGAATATTAAAGCGTCTGGGAATATTAAAGCGTCTGGAAAACTCTTCTCCTTGACATTTTGCAACCAAAGGAAAAACTGTACACCCATTCGCAGCATGGAGACCTATCCTATCGTCGCCACCCGGAAATCTGCAGTTTTATCGCCGTTTTAGAAGTCTTGAAAATGTGAACTTTCATATATTCATTTTAATTAGTTGTATCATAGCCGTTTTCTATGGTTGTATCGTTCCTGTGTTTTTCCTGTCAAAGTCATGGGGTTTTTTTTTTACTGCAGAGTCGTATGATTAATATGATCTCAATTCTGTATGATTAAGTAGGGATAGTCCTATTTCAGATTCCGTCACTCTACTGTGTTATCAACGATTGTTACCGTAATTAGTGTTTTTTTAATTAAAAATGGGACTTTAAAAGACCATCAGTCTTTGAGTTATAATCTGTACGGGAGAATGTGACCCCAAATCAACCCAAATAAGTTCTGAAGGTTTCTTTCAATGTTTTGCCCTGATAATTCGTACTTGATGCTGTTGCCCATGGTATTAGGACTAATATTGGAGGGAACACTCTCCAATATGAGAGGGGCAGAGACCAGCCTGCCCTGGGGGGGGGGGGGAATTGAGTCATTTGAATGGCATAGAAATGTATATGAGTTTGCTTTGTGATGTGTGATGTTCCTTGTGACACAGAGTGGAATGCTGGTAAGAATTGTGGAAAAAAAATCTGATGCACCCTTTCAATATGATTAATCGTTCATGGAAAGATTTTCACAAAAATGAGATTGCTGAAATAATATTGGTATTCCAAGCAGAATTCCGTTATCTCCTTGCTACTGTCCAATCTCTCCTCACTGTCACCAGCCCCATACTCCATGGCAATTCTTCCCTTCCAACTTTCATCTTCAAAGACTGCTATCTTAATGATAACCTAACATTTCAAAACCCTTTAAAGCAGTTGACACCTCTTGTGTTGAATAGAGTTGATTAAGCCTAAAGGGTAGTAAGGCTATTAAAATGGTAAACTTACCTGTCAAAACTGTCACATGGATCTTTACAAGCCAAAGTTGAGCAGTGATGGAGTTTGTCAAGATGAATATTTTGCAAAAAATTTTTCTTCTTGGACTGATTAGAGTGATTTAACCGTTTCAGGTCTGATTTACTGGCTACCCATATATATAGGGGTTTACAGGTGTTCAGCATTTGCTGTAAGAAGGTTGTCAAATTTCCTCAGAATCTCACATTTCTGTATGTCTGCCTTCTTACAAATTTGACTTGGCATTCAGATTTTTTTCTAACATTGTGAGCTACTACCCCTAGACCAGTTGTGTTTATAGTACAATGAACGTCTATTTTTTACGTCCATGATTATGATGATAGATAAATATTACCGTGTCATTGTGCTCTGATTATCTGATGGCAGATGAGCCAAATTAGTATGTCAAAGTATTAGCTATTTCCCATATCTTCAAGCAGAGTGCCCTTGATGGGAAGATCCCATTCACCAAGATGTTCCTTGATGCCAGCTATGACCGAATCAATGGCTTGTACACATTTTGCAGGTTTTCAATCACAAAGTCACAATGTCAAAATATTTTTTTCTGAAGGGCAGACATGAATTTTCATGTTTAGTTGATAAATTTTGTCATGTCAATTGCAGTTTCTTGTTCTGCTACCCACAGCATGTTAAATACTTCATCTGTGTCGCTTGTCAACACTGCACCTATACCTGTACAGTGCATTGTTTATTACATGTACATGTATATGAGTTCTAGTCTAGACCAGAATTCACTTATCAACAAAAACATGGAGGTAACTCATTCACTGGCAGAGTTGAAAAGCTGAACACTGTGTATGTCAACATGCTTTGGGGAGTGGAACAAGAAACTATTGTTGACACCAAAATCAAGAATAGTGAAAAAAAAATCAACAGTTACAGCTCCTGGCCCCTTTAACCTTTTCACCACCGTGGTTTGGCCCAATCCCATTGTTATCAATGGTGGTACTGGACCTGTTTACAAGGAATTGGGGGTGAACAGGTTAAAACAAATATAAGACCTAAACTAGGGAAGCTGCCCTTGTCAGCCCTCAGCAGCATTACCAGGATCATGGAGGTAGGTCTCTTCCTACCTCTATGCCAGGATGTGCTTGAGGTGTTTGAGGGACCAGTGTGTCAAAAATGAAAGTAGCAGTGTTACAGTTTGTCCAATTATTGTAAGAGTAGTGTTTGTATACACAATGACAAAATTTTCATCTCCTCACAATCCAAACAATTCAGTTTCTACAGGGTGATCCTCTTGATGTTTTTTTTTTTTGATTTTGGAAGAGAATGCCTAAAAAGTTTCCTTTAAAAAAGTGAGCAAAAGTTTACATCTTTCAGTTGCAACTTACATTCCCACTTACACCATGGCAGATAGTGAAAGGAAAGTGGTCATTGGAACTCTGCTCAAAGGTTGTCAGGGACCCCTATGACCGATGTAAATACTGTATCTAGGGTATGTTGGCGGTTGATGAAAGTTGAAACATGCTTGTCAACAATGAATATTGTAAAATTTGTATGTTGCAGCTATGCTGAAGTGATGCATATAGTTATCATGCATGAAATACATTGTACAAGAAAGTTGCACACGCACCGTTCTGACGACCACCCCCTTTAAATTGCCGTGCATAGCTGTAACTGATGCACATCTGTTTAACAAATCAAACAAATATTATGCAGGTTGTACTACAGTCAGTATGGGACAGTTACAAAGAGTTCTATGCTGTATGGTGAATCAATAAGTACCATTGTCACTGTCAACACCCATTGTCACTGTCAACACCCATTGTCACTGTCAACACCCATGTGCTGTATGGTGAATCAATAAGTACCATTGTCACTGTCAACACCCATTGTCACTGTCAACACCCATTGTCACTGTCAACACCCATGTCACTGTCAACACCCATTGTCACTGTCAACACAGTAATTTTCTCAAAAATTATGAAACATCCAATGCAGACTTTCGGCAGATCATGGTTTTTTATTGACTGCTGATTATACAAAAATATATTGTTTACAGACACTGCTGCAAAAAAATAACATGAAAACAAAGGGAAAAAATACTGCTATCTGATCAGTAAATTTCTGAAATTGAAAGAATTTCTTAAATATTCATCATGATTGAATGAGGACAAGTAACTAAACAAAAAGTATGAAGTAGATTTTCATGAAGAGTTCAAAGGGCAAGGTTTACCTTTTCAAAGATAACACAGTATAGGCTGAGTGAACACCCACAATTGGATATCATGGTCAGTTTGTACAGAGTAGAAATTGACCTATGGGGTCAAAGTTAACTTGCTGTATGCATGATTACGACAGTTCATAACTAAGGGCAGACACCAATACCTATATCTGTATACATTTCATGAAAACTGTTTTCACATCTCCAAATTTATGTAATCATCATAAACTGTTTACTTCATGAATTACAATCATATTTTTGTTCAAACTTTCTTTGTCAATAGACATGATCACAAAAGTACAAGGATACCAACACTGTGTCAAGATTGATAAAATGACTTGTTGAATCAACTGATATGACAGTGTCACTGTAAACACACCTACACACTTAGTCCTGAGTATTTCCAGTCATAGAAACACCTGCATTCACAAAAGGTACTCAAATACCCCAGGACACAAAAAGTGCACAAGCTGGTAACATTAGCCGTGGCTCAATCCATAATCCCCCAATTTTCCATGTGTTTCATCTATATCCGTCAAAAAACACCGCTCTAAACAATAGGTGTTGGTAGTCTTAAATATCAATCGATGCAGATTTAGACTGTGTAGTCTCAATCAATTCTGATTCAAGCCACTTAAACCCTGACAATTCTGTCTCTATGTAGGCCAGGTAACTGGCGTTTTGCTGATAAAGTCGGAACACTTTGCCTTGATCTTCAGAAAATGTCGCTTGAATTCCAAACCATCGCCCTGCAGTGAAAAAAATGTCAAAATTCAAAGAATCGGTAACAAGAAGATAATTTGATAAATATCACAGCAGAAGAATGCCTTTGTGTGTTGGGGAAGGGGGAGGCAATGGTTGAAAAGTGATACCAATGCAAAAGTCCTGCAGGAAGTGCATTGCTGTTATATTCACCAGCCAATTTACAGACATTACTATGACAACTTCAGCAATACTTAAAACTGTATCATGTTTTGCATTGACACGTTAGCAGAATATCCACGTGTTTAAAGATCAATATTTGTACACGGTATTGACACCGAGTCGGTACTGGAGCGACAGAATCACAGTTTATATTGGTCATTGTGTCCAAAAGAACAAAAGCTTTCCTGTACTGAGTCAGTATTTTTGCTAAAGTATAGGTACATGGTTTGAGAACCACTGCATCATTTCTTCAGTATGCTAAGATTGCATGGACAAATCAAAGAGGATCCCTTGTACATTTCACCAGGGCACGGTATCAATCAATAACCAAAACTGATTTGGTAGTGGAAAGTATCTTGGGTCTTGTATCCAATGTTTCATCTCGATAGTGCTGGGATCGCAGGATTCAAGCAAGTGAATAATCGGCAAAAGGTTATGAAAAACCAAAAATAAGTCCCCACTATTTTCACAAATGCACTGAGTCAATCACTCACCTTCGATAGACGAAAATCCACCATGACTTTGTCATCCATTTCAATCAAGTTGACCTTGAAAATCAGCTGATTCTTACGCCGATCCGTGGTTGTTATTGTGATCTTCAACAAAAACAAAAAATATTGTCAAAGGAAGCATACATGTACTGTTAATACAGACTATTAAAGGGAAATAAGCTGTAATTTGTGGTAAGTTTTTCAGTATTCTGCTTCTGTATATCAACTACCGTGTCTGACCCTAATCCGTTTGTCATGCTGAAATTCCTAGTATTCTTTTTGTCAACACAGCTTGTATGTTTGTAGTGATCATTGTTTATTGTTTACAAATGAATTCTAGTCCGGACTTGAATACAATTTTCAACAATAACAATGTAGATTATACTCATATAGGTTGTGTTGATATGCTAAATACTTGGCATTAAATTACAGTTTAGGGATTCAATGCAGAAAGTGTAGGGAAACCACAAAACAAAAGTTCTGAAAAAAATTGCCAAAAGATACAGCTTATGGAGCTTTAACTGAAAATTCTTCAGTTTGCCTTTGTATGAATATGAATTATTAAAGAACGCATCGATAATAAATGGAATACTTGCAAATAAACCCTTTGCTCAATCCAAAGAGATTGATCACTTCACCATTGACTTCTCAATAAGAGTTCATCCATGCAGTGTAAAGCTGCTCATCTTTATCAATAGCAATGAATCTTTTAACTTGCATTATTTCTGAATTTTCAAGAAGTTCAGTTAGGACTTTCCTTTGTCTACTAAATTTCCACTCTCCATGGATCAAAGAAAATCCTTTTCAGCCAATGGTACAGCTATTTCTCATACATTGTATGCAAATTGACAATGATGTTTGTCAGTGTTCAATGTGATGTTTTTGCTACATACCTGTCTGGGTGGGCTTTTCTTCCAGCTGTACTTCATGGAATCCAACACTTTTGTGACGGCTTTAAATGACTGATCCGCCGACAGATTGGTGAAGAAACGGGTCATACGTTTCACCAGTCTCTGCATCGGTGTCTGAAATTGAAATAAAGAAATGAGATAGAATTTTTTTCAATGGACTGGGTAAGCCTACTTGATTTGCTCCAGTATTGAATTGAGTCTAAATCTAATTGCCTGTTCCTGGTTTAGAATATACTTTTCTAACCTTTTATGAATGCTGTTAAAGGGCTAAAGCATAAACTGAACTATGAGGTTAAAACTCATAGAACTGATATTTATGTGCAATTCTTATATCTCTTGTTGAAACATTCCCTTGCCGTCAAAACTAAACTGATATCAAAATGCCATGACAAATGTTTGTGATTTGATGTAACTTAAAAAAAATCAAAATCTGACCCCTTCACCATGTTTTGTATATATGAGTTTTTCTGCTTTGAATCCTTTGTGAAGCAGTTATTTAGCATTTTTTCTGGGAAACGTCGAGCAACATGATCCAATATCAGAATATAAGACTCTATGGTACTGCAAAGTGATTTCCTGTAAATGCTCTTTGTAAGCTGTGTTGTTCTTCATCAACTGCATGCACACAAACAGAAATATCAGTGATCCAATGACAAGGAAATATGGCTGGACTGTACTGTGTATTATGATGAGAGCACAATCTGTAACTTTGGGTGCCATTACTGGTCAAAGTCAGTGGCCTTCAAAATATCTACCTTTTCAAAAAGAATTACATTATTTACTTTTCTAATTTGCTTTACAAGGTTATTATTATATTTTTATTCATCAGGAATTGGCAAAAAATTACTGCATCAGTTAAGAAATAGATATAACAGAGCAAAACATTTACCATCCTCTATAAAGTGCATGAAGAGCTGAACTTTCCTTTCCTATTCACAGTAATCAAAGAAAAGTCTCTTTTTCAGACAAGTGCTAAACCTGGTATACCAGTAATTAGCCATGTGTAAAAAGAAACTTTGCACTTAATACTCTACACTAGCAGCCATCACCGATATAGTGTGGGAGTATAGTCTGTTGGAAGCAATCACTTGGTTTTCAGCGAGAAATTTTAACAAGCTTACTGACATCACATGATTGTCACATGACATATGGTACCCGGGAACTCGGAAAAGGGCATTGCTATTGGCTGCTGACAAGCATGTTATCCATATTTACAGATTCGCGTACAACATGTGATTGTCACATGACTTACCTGAGAACTCCCAAGAGTGCAATGTAATTAGCTGCTGACAATACAGATTTGCCAACACCATGTGATTGTCACATGACTTACCTG
>LD356917.1:55643-71138 GCA_001465055.1 Ptychodera flava
ACAGTAATGCTCCTAACCTCAATGTCTGCACTTTGGGGAATAATTTGAATAATTTTTTTATTTTGGTCACAAATAATTATTTGGTTATTACCGATGTCAGTGATAAAAAAGTGACCATCAGGGGATATGGCAACAGCATATGGCTTGAATTCTTTGTCAAACTGACCATCAAATCTGATAATTTCTATGACCACCTTATTCTTATTGAGTATTTGTATGCGATGGTTTTCTGTGTCACAGATCACAAGCTGATCTCCATGCCATGCCAGACCTTTGGGTTCATTAAACTGTCCTGGCTCTGTACCAGACCTCATACTGCCCAATATCTGCAATGTCCATTTGTGACCTGCAGAGTAAAGAAGAGGTCAAAGGTCAATGTTTATTCACAGGAGGTAAGTTTTCATTTCTTTCATCCAAATAAATTATTGATGTGAACATATTTTATTGACATGGAAATTTGTCTAACTCTGTGAAAGCTCCATGAGGAAAATATTCCTTTCTATTGTGTAAACAAATTTCTGAAATTCTTACAATTATTTACCAAGTGTCATGTCAATAATTTTCACAGGTGTTTCAATTTTGTTCAAAGTTGTTTTAATTTCAAATCTCACATGGCCTAAAGTTCAGACCATTTAAATTGCACAGTTCACCAAAATTTTAATTAGTAGCTTCTATCACACTGTGATGTAATTTACACTAGAGTGTGATGGAAGGATTTTATGACCTGATTTGTTGAGAACAGTCATATTTTTTACCAAAAATTATGAGCATTTTAACCAACAAAATGACAACACTGACTGATACTATTCCAAAGTTGATATTTATTTATTTAGTTCTATGGTCGATATGATGACATTGTAGCCAAATATGACACCTCGGTCACTCAAATAAATGATTAGAGACAGCATTCCCGGCTTTGATTAATTACAGTGATTCATATCCTGTATCACTTCATACAATATTTAGACAATTTTGGGACCAATCCTGACGGGTGTAGCATGCTAGAAGGGTACGCTTGACATGGTACCACCACTAACTATCAGTGGTTCAGGATGGTCCTACTTAAATGTGTAAATCACAAATGTCCCATGGACCTGGTAATATATTACCTTGCATGGAAATGATTATTGGACCAGTTTAATGTCATATTATGAATTAAATTTTCCAAGTTTTCCAGTTTCTAGGCTTTTTTTGTGTGTATTGTTCAAAAACAATTTTGGCCAGCTTCGTTTCTGTATCTAGCAGCTGTATTTAAGAATATTGATATTTGTGAATTTTTATAAACTTCAATATTTTAGATTATTTAATGTCATCTAGGCACCTAATGATTTCATATCTATTTACACTTGTGTGATACCAAAGGGTCAATGTAAGAATATTTTGGATGAATTTTATTGTCTATTTACAGTAATTATGTAGAACCATGCCCCTCAACAGTCTGTTAGAAATAATTCTGAAATATTTTTCATTTATTTGCAGTCATTTCAGTAGCGTGCAGAGCTACCATTATGTCTTCTGGATAAATGACTGAAACATAGGGACAGCTAGATTAGGTACCTGTCAAGATTTCTTTGCAGGTATGTATGAATTTGTATTATCCGTGTTTGTTTGACATTTCACAGACCATCACTGTTACCCTGCTGTTATCATACTGTCATATTGTGGAGCTGAAAACAGCAAAACCTGTGAATAGAGGTATCGTTACATTACGAACATTAAATCAGGAATGCAGGGTTTGGCATGGGCTATACCGGTTTGTGTCAGTGCTGGGCGAAGGCATGCTACATTGTTGTCTCATTTAAGTTCAAGATCAAGGCATAAACCAAGGCAGGCAGTGGAGGTAGATAAATTTATAGTAGTATTTTAAATAATAAGGGAATGTATACAGCAAGGAAATTTTTGAAGTTGCTGACCGGTGCAAAAGAGAGTGAACTGATATTTTGTAAAGTTTTGTTTGGGCTAGCTAGAATGAAACCATCGAGGATTTGGTTTTATGTGTCAAAAATAAAAGTATAAGCGCTTACAAGTATTATGTGTGCATATATAAGCTTGTGCAAAATGTCCTGATTTTTACTAAAACTAATTTTTCATGGCCGGTAATTTTTAGCTGATAGCTGGTCGTCTTTTTCTGACTGCCAGCTATTTTCTACATGCTTGACCATGTTGATAAACAATACATTTCACATTGCAAATAGGAGTGCTGTGATATCAGGGATGGGTGCAGTCTATAGTTGATATCATCTTTTAAACTTCAAATCAGAATACTGGATTGTTGTCATGTTGGAAGATCATTTTTTGCTCACGTGTTCACACATGTGAACATATGTCGCAGCGATGTCTGTCTGTCTGTCTGTCTGTCTGTCTGTGTGTCTGTCCGTCTGTCTGTCTGTCTGTGTGCTCGATATCTCAAAAATGGCTCATCAGATCAGAATCAAATCTGGTACATAGATTCCGTTTGCAAATGGCAAGAACTGATTAGTTTTTAGTGGGTGTGGCTGGCTTACTTTTTGCTTATTTGCATAATTACTGATTTTAGAAAAATCAGATTTATATTGACAACGACTGCACACAATTTGATAAGATTTGCTACAAATGTTGATCACACCAAGATATATCAGCTGTGAAAGATATTAAGGGGTGACATAAAAGATAATGGATATTTTGCATATGGTTACAGTAATTGCAGCAGATTATATGTCTGAATGACTCGATTAATAGTGAACGTAAATTTCCTAAATTATGGATGTAGAAAGTAGCTCACAGCCAGCAAACGGATGTCAGCTGAAAATTTTTACTTTAGTTAAATAAGCAGGACATTTTGTCTAAAATTAATATGTTCACACACTACCTATAACTGTGTATATTTTTATTTTTGCCACCTGTAACCAAAATTTTCTACATCCCTGGAAATACCATCTGATAAATGGATTAATGGTACAAATGACAGCCATCTTGGTTGCTGTATTCAACATCATTTTACTTTTATATCCACAGGAATGGAATGAAATAAGAGTTGCTTGTCATTGTCAGGAAATGTGTACACATCCTGTAACTTGAAGTGAAAGACCAGGATTGCTGCTGTATTCTATGGTTAAGTAACCATACATTTTATTAAGTATTTATTTTAGTTATTTATTTTGTAGTAGGAACAAACTTTTAATTTAACTAACATTTCCTTTTCAGCTTTAGTCTCTAACAATTTGGTTTGGCTGATAATAATGGCTTGTTTTCTTTCTTAGATTTTTTCAGCTAGCTCTTCTGTAACTTTTTATTTGCATTTCCAGTGCTCAGTGTAATTTGCTGCTCCTATTGTTTTAATTGAGTCCCTGCTTTAAAAGGGTTGCAACAAATAAACAAATAAATAAATTTACCATTTTGTTTTACTTGTTTCAGTTGAATCAAGTACAAGTATTGGATGACTCTATCCTTCATTCACAGCAGTGATATAGTTTCATATTTGTTACTCTTTTGAAAAGGGAAAATAAAGTAATTTAGTGAGCAAAAAGTTCCTTGGGAATGATGATGTGTAAGGGGCCGTGGATAATTAAAGCAGGTGTGTGGTAAATGCAACAGCTGTCAACAAGACTCAGACCGGTTGATGTTTTAAACTAGGAAACTTTAGCTTAGCACTACAATTGAAGCCAATGGAAAATTAAAGCCCTACTAGCTGTAACTCTTGAAATTTGACCTCAAAATATCTTTGTATTGTCTCCTGGTTTTCTCTGAATTCTACACTCTGAAGGGATATGGGCTTTTACTGCATTAGGAAACCATTCCATTGTGAAACATTTGACAAGTAAATTCAAATTTTAACGGTCATTTTGATTATCAGACATTTTCAAAACTTGGTACTATGCAATTACTGGAATTCTGTAGGATTTGGAGAGAATATATGTATTTCCATATTTATAATTTCATTCAACTGTCATTTTCCAGCTGCATGGAGTACAGTAGACCATTGGTATGTGGTTCAATGTTTCTAACATCCGGGAGCAGGATTATGGTGAAATTTGCACACGGTAAGTCGAGATTCACTGATAATGTGGCCGTGTGTGTGCCTTGAGTGTGGGGTGTAGATCGACAGTGCTGTTTTACGTGGCCAGATGTTGGCCCATATTGTAGCCCTGGTTGGGGCATAGTGCGAGCCGCACGACGGAAGCCCAAGCATGGTCCAGCCCACCAAGGCTTCAATTATTGCAACTAAGAACAACACCACTGTATAAAACCCTTTGATCAGAACCATGAATCTGAATTTCCTCATACATACAGGTTTAATTTTTAAACGCTGTATCTATTGGGGCCTCTCTCGGAGAAATCCTAAACGTACGCTAATCTTAGATTGTCTCCAAAGCCAAAATCACAGTCCTTAGCAATTTTTTTTCAGTTGTTTGAGTTCATCACATAAGTTAGTAGTACATAATTGAATCAAAAGAAAAGGTTAGTTTGCTGTTGCCATTGTTGGGCCTGTTGAGTATGTATGGTGACAACTTTGCAGTAGGGCTTCGTTGGTTGTGGGGGCCCCGATCTCTGGTATTCACAATTTCTTGACTTGATAAACTACAGTATTTTCCGCAAAAAAATCAAGGTTTCTACATGAGTGTTGATCATTGCCCCCGATTTTCTAAAATGGCCCCCTTGGGACAGGAATAGGGGCCCACAGTGGCCCCTTGTTTCAACATCCTAGATTGAACACTGTATAATGTACGTCATTGAGATGCACTCATCACTAAAAACTCCTAGCTACAGAATGCACAGGGCACCTAGTGCAGCTTGAGTATCACAGCATGGCTGATGTGCACAATATTGCATATTGAAAGAACATCATATCTAAGGCGCTATCATTGCATGGGCAGCGCATCATGTTCGACTGTGACAACCAGTCAGTGGTCAAAATCTGGTCGAAATTACCCTCACGCTGGACAAACACCATGGAACTCATTGACGGAATTTTCTTCATCTCAGTAACCAATAACTTCCATGTCATGGTAACACACATAGCTGGCACCACTAACTCTAATGCAAACTCTTTATCTCAATTGCAGATGGACAGATTTCGCAAGCTTGTACCGGAAGCAGAACCCCAGCTAGTTTCTATGAAGGATGTACTGAAGAGGATCTCCAGCATCACACTCAACCACATCTACAGACAGTAAATACCGTAGAAGAATGTGCGCACTTCTTCATGACAAACAGTACAGCACCATCAACCCACCGCACATACATAGTGGGCCAGACACGATACGCGAATTTCTGTAGAATGTACCAACTGCAGTTACTACCAGTCACACAAAGAACTGTGACTTTATTCATCACTCACCTAGCATCGCAGACATTAACATACAAAACTATCAAGTTGTATCTGAATGCTTTACTGTGGTTGAATGCTGAAGCAGGCTACAGAGACATTACTGATGAACAACAACTCTATTGGACACTCTGAGGCATCAAATGACAACTCGAAGTTCCAACCCGGATGTGACTGCCAATCACTATCTGACTATAATGCGGACCTTGATAAATACACTACGCCAGTCCCATCAATACAACTGGAACAATATCAAAATGCTTTGGTCAGCATTCACCCTTGCATTCTTTGGATCCTTACGCATCGGTGAGTTTGCATCACCAACACAGACCTCTTTTGACGCTCATTGAACACTCTTAAAGGATGACATCACGTGCACTAATGTGCTGATCATTAACATGAAGGCAGTAAAAACACACCCATACAGGCGAGGACATCATCACACTGACCAACACTTCTGTCTGCACAGTAACACACGAACTATTCTATGACCATGGCTCATTCTGTCAACAGGGATAAACCAGCATTCATATTCAACAATGACACTTTCCTAACAGGTAGACTCTTTCATTTGGCACTTACTCAGACTGGTGTCCTGAACATAAGCCACTACTCTACATGCAGCTTCCGCTCTGGTTCAGCAACCACTGCAGCTGCTGCAAATCTACATGAATGGTTGATCAAGGCACTCAGACCTTGCCGCAGTGATGCCTACCAAATATACATCTCCACACCGCTAGATGTCATCAAGTCAGTTCCGCGAACCTTAGCACAACAATAAATTTTGAACTCATGACTAAAGCTTGATATTTCACTCACCTACATGGTTTAGTTCTTCTTACAGATTATCAATGACATGTCTAAATTATGGACTTTGTGTTTCCGTCCCAACGTCACATTTCACACAGTTGTTTATCTGCACTAAGCCAAAATTTCCATGAAACTGAATTGTTTGACATGCATGTCAAACAATTCAGTTTTATGAATACACCCATAATAATGAACTTTTAGATCTCCTTGTTTTATCTCCTTGTTTTCAACTACGGAGCATACAAAGAAGTTGAAGCTTACTCATTTACTCATTATGTTATTTCATTGACATTGCATTTTCTTTATCAAGCTCAGAATGTTGTTGCCGGCTTACCCTTTTACCCACTTTGTTTTTACCTGAAATAGCATTTTTGACTTTTTGCTGGGCAACTCATCAAAATACGGACACATCACTTGAATGTGACATGGTATCGACTCGACGAAACTTCTTGTAATAAGCCCTAAATATTAATTTATTTACATTGAATAATTTACCAACCAGTCAGATACAGCTGGCAGTAGTGGATCACTTGGCAGGATGTAGTGGACCCTAATCGGATTAACAATAGGGATAGAAGACCATATGCAAAACTAAAATAGTTCTCCAACGAAGTAGATGTTTTCTGAATATAAAACCAATGTTTGTAAACTTTGATGGAATATTGCTAATGAAAAGTAATGGTACAGCCACAATATTACCAATTTATCTTGTCTCATTTTGGAATATTTGATGTGTTTGATCAATAAAGATATAAATCTTTCTAAATATTGACAAGTAAGTCATGCAGGAAATTTACTCCAGCTCTAAGGACAGAGAGCTTTTAACTATAAGTAGGGAGGCCAGCAGGTCGCTCAGGACGCGCTGAATTGACACTCAATCACCAGTGACTTAGTCATGTTCAAAATTGAAAAACATCGATAACGGGAAAGAAAATTGTGGAAAAAAATACATGAGGCTAAAAATTAAAAATGCAGCTATTCTCTCATATGTTTTTTATTTCTTTATATGAACTACTTACTTTTTGAATAAACTGCAAAATTGAGCTAGAAACGGTACCGGGAACGGCGATCTTAAACATGGCGGCACCTAATATTTACATCACCGATTTTGAAATGCATGTTTGACTTAGGTGAGCCAATCAAAACATCCCTTTCATCGAATACTCATTTGAAAGCCCAGATCTTGCTCTTTCTCGCAATATAAGGTTCTTCACCAACATAAGGCAGTGTATATGACCAAATCCGAGACAAAAAATTGAGAGCGATTTTTCCGAGACCTAACCCGACAAACCCTCAGTGAAACGTCCTCTAGTACGCAGTTTATCATTATTTCTTTTGAATTTTTGCTAGAAAAATGAGAAATTTTGAACAGCTCACGTATTTATTGACGGAGTTATTGACCACACTTCGATCGAAGATTCCGGTACGATCTCATACGGGCACTTTGTGGTATTTTCAATATGGCGGCCCCCTCGATTTCCAAACCGGAAGTAGTGATATGACTACGTTTTTAGCCTTTGACAGAAAACAGTTGGTATTTTTCTTGTTTCAATGTAGCGATTATATTTTGCAATGTGAATCTCTGACATTTTGTGAAGATTTCTTTAGATTACCCCTGGCCACTAATTTAGGTTTTAGAAGCGATAAATCTTGACTACATGTACTACACAGTAATCCCTATGTAGAGTGTCTGTTTTTACCGTCGCGTTTTACGCTTGGTTATAGAACGTACATTGTGTGTAAGAATTGACCATTTAACGATTGAATTGAATTTCAATGATAACATAATGGAAATGAATGAACAAATGATTTATTAGTTTGAATGTATAAACTTCTCTCTGACAATCGGCTGTTTACGTGATTCCTGTGTCAATTTTACAGTGCTCGGATATATTTTTCGCATCTGAAAGTGAACTTACGGATGAAAAATTTCTGTATATCATGCCATATGTATATACCTTGTCATATACCTTCCTTTTGCTCCAAATACCAAATACACATCTGAAAACCAAAGAGTCATTAATTTTATGCACAAAACTGTAAATGACATCAAAGGACCCACCATTAATAAGACTATCTGGTGCTACCTGATTTGAACACAATCATCACATGATTTGTTTGTACTCCAATGCAACTCTCTGGAGGCTATATTTGTTTGTAGACTCCAAATTTATTGGTTGCTTATTATCACTTGGTATTTGTAAAGACAAGTGAATAGTAATATTATGGGTACGTAATTTTCAATTGTAATTACATGTATACTGTAAATCAAAACTCCACATGGCCCCAGTGGTGATGTTTTGAAAGCCTTTATTTGAATAAAATACTTTTTGTAGGTAGTTTTAATGCAGTAGAGCTATTCAAAAGTGTCATCAGCTCAAAAAGACCTTCAATTTGATATATCACTTATGCCATTTGAGCTTAATATTTTCACTTTGTCATTTCTCGTTAAGTGTCGGTCATCCGTTGCCATGGATAAATCCAATATGGCCACCATCGTAATCGCGTGATTTTAAGATACATTTTAGTGTGCCATTGAAATCTATCTCCATACCAAATTTGGTACAAAAAGATGTTTTATTAACAAAGTTACAGCAAATTTACTGTAAATTTCAGCTAAAACTCCTTCATTTTTGTCCCATTGTTACCATTGTTATTATATGTATTGTCTTTCTACAGAAAGAGTAAAAGTGAATGTTTTAAAAAGCTATAAAATTGTAACCATTCATCCAATTTCGAAAATTAAAAAGATGTTTAGCTTCTCTCATTGAAATCTAAAAAACTACATTAAGGTTCCAAGACAAGAAATGTGACCTTTTTAATCTAACAATTCTCTAACTGTTATTAAACTCAGAACCCCGTAAAGTATACATTTTCTGAAAGCCTACATATATGGGAACATTTTGGTAACCACAGTGTCACCATTGTTTACATAACTATCACATGACAAGATAATTTGCATAACCTTTCAAAAATCGTTTTGTCCCTATGTTTTGTCTCAATACTTCAAAATATCTGACTCAAACTTGCTGGAATGCAAGCTGTCACAATGCTCTTTCAAAGCGTGTCTCGGATTTTTTATATCTTGCTTAGTTTTTTTGAAGCACAATTTGAAAGAAATCAACTATGGTAAAATTCACTGCTCTGGAAGTTTTTCTGGCATAAAAACTGTTTAAGAAGGTTTTAAAAAATTCTGAGACACACTTTTAAAGACCTGTAGGATAGCTCGCACTCACACGAATTTCAGCCACATATCTCAAAGTATTGAAACAAAACATAGGGAAAACCGATTTTTGAAAGGTTATGCAAATTACCTGTCACATGATAGTTATGTAAACAATGGTGACATTATGGTAACCAAAATGTTTCCCTATATCTAGGCTTTTCGAAAATATACAATTTACGGGGATTCTGAGCTTATTAAACACTAGAGAATTGTTAGTTTAAAATGGTCAATTTCTTGTCTTGGAACCTTAATTAAAATGCAGATTGAACATTTCAAAATTTCAGTTGGCCTCCCTACTATAAGGAGTACATTGGTACCACACTCAATCATCTGACCTGCCATTTGAGTTACTGAAACACTCATCAAGTTAGAGTACTGCTACTGACCACCAACATGCCTCCATATACTCACCTCCGTATCTACCTGTCGGGGTCCCTTTCTGACTAATATACCGTTTGCTAGCAGAAGGCTTTGGTTTAGTAATTGATGCACGTGGTCCTCTTGAGGTAGATGTGTCTATGATGTGTAAAATTGTTTGAGAAATAAAATTAAGGTTTTTTTTGAGCAGGAAATTTACAACAATAAGCTTCTTACCTTTTTGGCAAACATTACCAATGATCATGTAGTTTGCAGTTTATATGAATTTGGGTTAAACTTTCAAAACCTTTTGAAAATATGATTTTAAAATTTCCGCTGCAAATCTGAATACAAATGCAACACCTAAAATATCATGAAAACTAACTATTGAAATGTTTTCCATGTAACTGGGGTGAAAACGCATTGAAAAGACAAAAGTTTGAAGAGAAGTAATTACATTATTTTTGTCATTTCATGTATTTTAACAGATTTTTTTTCTGGTTTGCGTAAAGCTAAGTAATTGTCAAAGGAAACATTTGCAAGCATATTGCTGTGTCTCATGTTCAATCATACTCTCTATTAACAATGAAGGATAACACCCAATGGCAACCGTTATTGAGTTCTTTCAGTATGACAGGAGGAATCACGATTGAAAGCTTATTTTTTTCAGACCCCCCCCCCAAAAAAAAAAAAATTCAGGTTCCCCCGTCTATATGATTAAATATTTTCAAGCCCTCCCCCAATTATCATATACTGCATAATTAGTGGGGATGCAAAGTAAAAAGGAATATGTATTGGGCAGCTTTACTCGCATATATGAGACACTACCTGTTATTAGCAGTACTAGTTTGTACAGCCATATTTCTATAAGGCAAGTTCTTAAGTTGATTCATATTTAAACGCATCAGTGAACTTTTTTGGATTTATCAGTTAAAGCCAACTTGATATAATCCAACTCTAACCAGGTCAATGGAACCTGCTGAAGAGCACACAAAATGACGATCATGAGAGAGTATGCAAACTGTGAATTCCATTTTGCCAAATTGTGATAAACTGATCAAACTGACGTACCAAAAATATTTTTTCAAAAGTACATATATGACTTACATACAGCTCAAAATTGATAATACTGGAAGGTCAAAATATTTCATAAAATAAACATTTTAATCTGTCAAATGTTGGGTGTAATAATAGCAAAGTTGGTTGGTATAGTAAATAATTCCATTCAGTCACACATTTTTGCATTTAAATTAGAGTTTTTACTGTTAAAATGTTTACTTTTGTATTATTTTATGATGAGAATGTGAGAATTTAGAAAATCAAGCATGGTGACTCAGTCTTTTTTCTTTCTTTATTTGATGTCAGAATTCGAAAATCCCTGAAAATTTTCAAGTTTCCTGGTCTTCCATATAATGTGTTGCTCTTTGGACTGATCTTATGTACAAGTATATTTCACTGACATGAGCGTCATTTGACCCAAATTCTTCTTCAACTACATCAGAGTCAGAGCTATCTCTATTACTGCCAATATGCAGTAACAGTGACACTTCAGTAGTAAGTAGCTGTATTATTGATTATTTCGACAATATTTTTGTTCATTTTATAGAACTGCGTTCTCTCTCTACTCCCTACAATATGTTGAACTGTCCAGTATTCAGCTTGCAAACACAGCCTGTGTATGTGTACTGTGCATTTGTATCACTGACAGACTTTCAGTCTGGACTCTAAGTAAATTATCATCCAATACACATTTATATATACTGGCTTTGTTGATAAACTGAATATTGTGTTTCAGCATAGTGTAGAGAGACAGCAAGAAACTGTTTTTGATATATTGCATAGAAAGTTTGAATATATTATCAGCAGCTGTAGCTTTTACCCACTACTAGACCCACTTGTTTGGTTTTTTTAACGGAAAATCATACATGTTGAGATTTTTTCGAGATAAAAGTCATGAAATGTGACAAAATGGTTCTAGATTCTATTTAATTAATACTTACAGCATTAGACCAATTTTTCAAGTCCCCCTCCACTATGCCCAAAATGTCGAAATCTGAATTCCCCCAGCCCCTCCCCCTCTCACTTTGTTTTTGTGAACATAGCCTTAGTTTCAGCCATAAGCAGGTATATTTTTACTGTATTTTGAAATTCATTGCATAACCAATACTTATGCAGGGCATTTGTTGAGATGTAAAAAGATACGTTTTGTAGAATATTGAATTTCAGTTTAGACAAAGTTATATTAACTTTACCAAAGTCCGTCTCTAATCATTCCTTCTGAGGAGCAGTGCAGACATTTAAATTCAATAACACAGACTGTCTGACAGACAATAGGAGTCACTTTGCAATATTAAAACTGAATTGATTTATGAAAATATTTATGGGTTGGGATTTTAAGAATACATGAATAACATTCATGAAGCTTAGGAGGTGAATAATAGTAAGTTAAATTTACCACAAATTTTCTTAGTTTGCTGAACACACTACCAGAATCACTCTTTTCTGCAAATGGATGTATAATTCTGAATTTGAAGTTTCATGACACCTTTAAATCATGTAATTATCAGTTTGCTTTCAAGATTTTGAATTGTACAAGCTACTGATATCACTACATAATGAATTAATTTCATATTATTCAGTCAGAATGTATGGTCATATACAAACATTTCTTACCCCAAGCTCATTGTAGGAAAATAATTGATGATTTTTTTATATTGAGTAAATGCTCTTGCCTCATGAGATATTTATCTGCTTGTCACATTAAACATTGTATTATTATTTGGCTTTTGAATCACTTACTAGAAAATTACCATTATTTAGAAATCAAAATAATATTTTCTTACCTTTCACCTCTTTTTTCTCCAAATCATCCGCCTCTTTACCTGCACCCAGTTTTACATTTTCTCTTATTCGCTCTCTGTCCAGCTCCTCTTGTATCTGACTCTTTTCCTCTACAACTATCTCTAACTGACCTTCCAGTTGTTTAACTACCTCCATGGCTTTATCTAACTGATCTTTAAGATGTGAATTTTCCTTTTGGGCTTTTTCGAATTCGTCTTTTATTTTGTCACTTTCTATAACTCTGTTTTCTGCATCTGATAGCTTTGCCTTCATTTTAGTCACTAAATCCCTGCTTTCAGCAAGGTTTGTTTCTGCATCTGATAGTTGTGCTTGCATTTTTGTCACTGAATCACTGCTTTCAGCCAGTTTCGTTTCCAAATCGTGTATTTCCTTTTTAAGAGATATAATTTCCATGACTTTGTCTGTTGCAATTTTCTCAGCTTTATCTAACTCTTCAAGTCTGCCCTGATTCTGTTTATCTAAGAGCGACTTTCCTTCTTTCACTTGATCTAGCCGAGCTTTAAAAACATCAGCTTCTTGCTTAGCCGTTTCCTTTTGCTTTTCTACCTCATTCCTGTCCTTCAAAGTGTTGTCTAAATCATCTTTCAGATGCTTAACTTCCTTAATAGCTTTATCTAGCTCCTTCAGTGTTTTCTTATGCTCTTCTTCTAACGAATAATTTTCTTCTCTTACTTTGTGTAGTTGAGCTTTCAGAACCTGTGTTTGCCTATCCACCTGTCTACCTGTCTCCTCTAAATCTAGAAAGCACAAATCGCTATAGCTACCAACTTTTGGTTGACTGATATCAAACAGCAATAAGCCTCTAACAAGTGAACTTCTGTGTGTAGTTGTTATTGCTGAAACTGTAGTGCCATGCATTTCTAATTGTGCTGCTAGGGCTGTAAAGAAGTAAAATATGTTATTGACATAGAGATGATAATGTGAAAATCTAAATAAAAGCACACGTTATAGGTATATCCTCAGTTTTAATCCTGTTCTACTTCTAATTTGTCTCTACTCTTCCACCTCCACCCATATTGAAAAATATTGATCACTGTAAATAGGCTTTATAATAAGGAAAGATACGAATGTCGTAGTAATGGCACTCTTTTGTTGTGTGATTTGACTGAATGTTTCAGCCTGCATTATCATATCATTATAGATTTTCCAATCAAAGTTTGTGTTTAGCTTCAAAATGGCTCCTTGATCTTTTTGATGATTGAAATCACGTTCAGCAAAAAGTCAATCTTCAGTGCAAACAGAGTAAACTGAGAAAGATCCGACCATGTTGCAACTGATGAGCCAAACTGGACATTTGGTATATTTCAGAGACTCCACAAAAACAAGAAAAGATGTGAAATGTATCGTAATCCACGGTTTCTTGAAACCTAGCATGAAATAATTATCATTCAGACAAACCACGATAAGAAATAAAGACAAGACTACTTGAAAGGAATCAAACTTTGCCTTCCTGTACTGCAGCCTTTGTTGTACAAGAAACGGCCAAGCAGGCCACTTCATCATACTGTGGACAATTCCCGTGTTTTTGTACTGCCATTCCTTTGCTATGTTGGGAATTACTACCCTTTTCAGTAATAGAGTGCGAAGCCACTGCAGTGAACTGCAATAAAACTGCTCACACTATAAATTGATCACTATACCTCCTGAAGTCAGTTCCCCATCTTCCGTGTCAGTAACCAAGAATGCCCTTATTCCTAACAATGACAGTATCTCCTGCTTGGATAAGAGAATACGCCTGATCCTTTCTGATATGTCCAATGGTACTTGTATGACATCACAAGTGATATGTTTGATGTCTGCTGAGTTACCAATATTGAGAATTTGTAGCAAGCACAGTGCTGTCATTCGCTGACTCTGCAGTACTCGGTCGTGTTTGAAAAGTATCAGTCTCCTGGCTGCAAAAAATACACAATGAAAAATCAACCACATTAAATATAGACTCACATTAATATGAATAGAAAACAACTGCAATGTATTGGTTCTGAGAAGGAATGGACAGAAATGAAAAAAACTTTTGGTCGTCTGAATGATTCCAGCAGAAATGGTAGTGCGTGACACCCAAGTACCGACGGGATATTTTAATTTAAGAGACTCATTGAATGTATACTCATATTAATATGAATGGAAACAACTGCAGTGTAGTGTGGTTCTGAGACGGGATGGAGTGAAATGGAAAAAAGAATTTATCCGAATGACTTCTATTAGGAGAAATCAAGTGAATCTGAAACCGCGTTTGGTGGTGACATTCGCTGCATACTGTAGTTGTAAGCATTTGCTTGTTCTTCCAATGTAGAATTACCAATACCGGCAGAAATGGTAGCTATGTGTGGCATCCAAATACCGACGGAATGTTTCAGTTTCTATGGTGACATTTTCCTTTCACTCCAAAATCAGTACAGTCGATCTTATACTTCATTAGGTGCATTAAGATAAATAGCTTTTCGAAATGGTACCCCGGTACCCTCTCGAAGACTGCAATCGATATTTTAATCGACAGCAGTATAGCATATTGATGTCAATTACATTACCTAATGGAATCGTCTCCTCAGTGTCAGCGTTTGCTTTGTTGAAGGATTGTTGTTCCACCTGAAGAGAAGCAGATTTCAATATTAATATACCTCAACGTACACGTCAACTATCATTTTGTTTTTTCCTTGTATAAATAAAACAAGAACTGCTCAATGAGATACTCTTTAGCATTTGGTCAGATATTGTGTAGGTAACGTATGTTGCCTGCATTACTATTACTAGTACTAATATATATCGCTTAAATGTAGTCCTCTATTTTATTGTGCTACCCAGTAATGACTACTTTACCAGGAGGCTTGACTGAGGTTGTTTTACAAATCTGCATCCATTGTGACCATCAACATTCTTCAAGGAGTCAGATATGCTTCCATCCCCTGTGGTACAAAGAAAATACTTGGAATCATGT
>LD356918.1:30274-58108 GCA_001465055.1 Ptychodera flava
AAACAAACAGAATTTTACTTCTTACATGATAGGCTTTCAGAAAAACATTGTCTGCAAAATTCCCCAGAGGGGGGGAGGTTTCACCTATACTGGCCCATGGTCTAACTATCTGTACAATTAAAATGTGACAAAATACACCTACTAACTAATACACAAATGTATCGCTAAGGGGAGCGCAGACGAATCTTTGAATTGATACATTTCTCATACCGTAAATATTTATTACAAAGTTTGTTTGATTAGGTCTATCATATTCAATTTCTTAGTCCTCAACAAACGTGTGTATTTTATTTGTAGCTGATAATTAAATTACTAAATCTTTAGGTAGGTTCCCTATGAACGCCATTTCATACTTGACCTATTTCACGGAACTCTTTTTCGCCCGTTGTCAATTGCTTTTCAGCGGTGTAACACAGTTACTTCAGAGACGGATTCCACCGCTTCGTAGTGAGTCTCCATTTCTGAACGTTTCTCTTCAGACTTTTGGACCGTCATGTAAGTTCCTCGTTGGAATTCTTCAAGACATGCGTACGGACCCTCCGTCGATGCTGTCGTCTGTCCTTGTTCCAGGGCTGGATTTGTGAGCACAGAGGCATAATATGGTTCATCCTGACCTTGTCCTTGATCTTCCAGTCCTTTGATTAAAGTAGCACCCCCTGAAATTCAAAGAGTAAAGCAGATACATGAGGATAAAAGTACGGTGACAGAACAAAACGCAGGACATCAATTAACTATTCCCGGCCGAAATATTATAATGATGGACTTACCGTATACTCTCTGTCTGCTTGTTACTTGATAACTGACGTCATCACTTCTCGCCGTCTTCCTCCTTTGAGAGAGCAAAGTGTCATCTTCTCTTAAGAAATGTCAATGTGAAAAAATTGTTTGGCTTTTCATGCCGAATTAATTTGATCTGATCTGATCTGATCTGATCTGATCTATTAAAATACGAAGAAAGGACTTAAATTCCATGGACAAATTCATACATAAAATAAAAATGCCCAGACAGGAAATATAGGTATTTCAAGATGAATTTGATCGCCAGGACGTTTCTACACAATTTAAGTTTCAGACTTGCTAAATCACGACATTCCCGTCATTCGTGTGTCACTGCTGGTTGAAGTAGGTCGCGCATCGACATCGAAAGAACTTTTGCTTAAACTTTCCGTAAGAGAACTTTCAATAAAACCACTCCCTCCCAAAATCAAGAATCAAAATCGGGGGTCACCGTTACAAAACAAATAACCTAATATTTACCGACTCTGGAAATTCAAATTGGCCGCCGTCTATTATGTGTTTACTCTAGGGCAAAGTAGAATTTCACAAAACTAAGCCTGTGAAAAGTTTATTTACTCAATGAGCTTCAAATTGAACTCCATCAAATGTATGGCAGACCAAACTATGTAATAAAAGTTGGAGAGTCCGAATATCTGTCCCTGAGGCGTATTCTACATTTACTTATTCATACATGCCACTCCTACGTAATACATCACTCAATGTCTGATCTGTAAATAAGAATTGTTCACTGACAAAAACATGTGAATTCGCACGAGGGTGGGCATTGCTAACTGTCACTAAAGCAAACGAAATAGTCAACTTCTGACAGGTAAGACACAGACAACGACATACGTATACAGACGGTATACGTATACAGAATCACATACAGAGACAGATAGACAGACGGACAGACAGACAGACACAATCACACAGATATACGCACTGTGTATACACGATATCAGACCTATTCAGTTGCTTTGTCTTGACACAAAGTGTAATGATTGTCAAGATGGCTGATATCAACAACACACTGACGATTATCCCCGCCATTGCAGAGTCATTCAATGTTCTGCTGGTGCCACGATTTTGGGCGCAAATGGGCCAAATTTCGGTCTTGTTGGTGAATTCCTTTGAAAATCTGTCCGCTGTGCAAATGATGAAATTGCATGTACAGTTCAGATGTAATTCGTACAGTGGAACTAATTTTTGTTAATGTATTCGACTTCTGACTTTTGTGATTTTTGCTCTATCAACTGCAAAAGAATGATAAGACGATGCACACTGCAAGTTTATCTCTGTCACAATTATGCTTTTAGGACCAAAATAACACTTCAAATCTCAAGCATTTACCCAAAAATATTCGTACTAGAGTCATGTTTTAGTTTGAACGAAGAAATGAGTGTTACAAAATGTCGTCGATCGTTTGTGATCGTTCGATCTAGAAATAGGTTGACAGTACTTATCTACAAACAAAACGTTTTCCTCTAATAATGAGTATATGACTTACTTTCATTGCACGCTGTGCCTTCCCAGCCAGGCCTTCAATGACAGGTTCCATCGTCATGAGAACAGAAAAAGGTGGGTTCTTTATCACAAAGGCACCTTTTCGAGCAATTAATTGTTTCCAAAATACCAACTCTCACAGGCTGAAAGTAGTGATTACATAAACACTTTACTTTTAATTATTTTCTTGCATCTGTACTTTTATTACCTGTTAGGGCGTACACTGCATCACCTCCAGCTCGTACAATTATAAAATTCAGAGTAAATCGTCTGTCACTTGATAACTCACCTTGGTTGCACGTTTTTGCCACCCTGCACGTTGCTCCCATCCATCCCGGTTTACACCTGTATTCACCGTCATGATGATCACATGAGAATGTATATTATTCATATGACACTGGCATTCTTGCATGCTAAGTGTGTAATACTTTGGGGTTTTTTTTTTAAAGATTTGACAATAGACGGGGCTTATAACATTGAGGCACACAAGTTAGCGACAGTTTATAGTTACAGTGTTCTAGACTTACTAGACACCAAGTTAACTTTAAGCTCATGTTGTTTCAATTATCACTGATGCCCTGCTCATGATTTACAAAATGTTCATCAGAACTAAACTTGAATATGCCTCAGTTGTTAGGAACAGCATTGACAAAGTGTACTCAGACAAGCTAGAAGCTGTACAGCGTAATTTTGTGTGTGTTTTGTTGTAAAAGTAAGGTTTGATGATAATTCATATGATGATATGTGTGTTAAATTAATCTATAAAGGCACAAATAAATAAAGGCACACTTATTTTGACCTTGTTTTTTACACAAATCAATTAATGCCATCCTTGATTGCTAACCGATTTTAAATTTACGCATTCCTGAGCGATCAACTAGACAGAAAAGGACATTTCGTGAACTTGAATGTAGAGTTAAATTTACCAGCAATTCACCTTTAAACTCATTTCAAGGCTATATAATAGATTTATTCAAGGTCTGCCAATTGTTAATGTTTCTACTTCAAGTTTTAAAAGAAGAACTGAAAGCGTTTGTTTTGATTTTTGTTCTGTTCTGGTGTATTTCATTTGCTTTACCTGGCTTTCTTGTCCTATAACAACAGTTTATATGTTCTTACTAAAATCCTCCTGTCAGTGAGGATGTAAATTGTTTTAAAATTGTATCATATCTGTATGGAGTTCGAAATAAGTAAATAACTAAATTTCAAGCTTTCCCATGCCAAATTGTACGAGATAACAGATGCACTTTCTTGGCATGGCTGGTTACTATAGAAAATTTTGTCCAAATTTCTCCACCAATGATAAGCCTTTGACACACTTACTCAAAAAGAAAGTAAAGTTTGTTTGGTCAGAACAATGCCGACAGCTATTTGATACTCTTAAAGCCGTTCTGCAAAGTGCTCCAGTCTTGTCTGCACTAGATCTCAGTTCGCCATTTAAATTAACTGTGGATATTAGTGATGTGGCTGCAGGTGCTGTTCTATTGGAAGACGATAATCATGGTATAGATCATCTCTTCTACTTCATTTCACACAATTTTGACAAATCCCAGAAAAACTACTCTACAATTGAAAAAGAGTGTTTGTCTTTGATAATATTATTTTTGCGGCACTTTAAAGCTTATGTTAATTCTCAAATTCTGCCGATAGGGGTTTATATCGATCACAACCCTCTCAAGGCAAAAATCAGAGATTTTCAGATGGAGTTTAATGTTACAGGAGTTTAACCTTGACATCAGACATATCAAGGGCAGAGACAATTCGGTTGAAGGCCGTCTCCCTCGTCTTTAGAGTATATCATTGTTCTCACTTTTAATATCACATCTGTAAAAAGATTTTTAAACTTTAAATAGAATTTTGAAGAGAGCCCCATGACTAATTACATAAGTCTACAAAATTCTGAAGGTCATGTTTAGTACAAGTGAAGATATTAGAACCGTAATTAGCATATAAATGGAAATTCTAGAATTTCTAGTGGTCTCTGGATAGCCTCTTTTCACTATAAATACGGGACGGTATAGAAGATTAGTAGAGATTTTTCGGATTTTCACTTCAGTGTTCACTTCAAGACCATCACACTGGAATTTGCTGTATGAACACTGCACGGTTCGGATCTAAATCAAGCCTTTAGCCAAAGTAGGACTCATTTTCTCATGCATCAGTGTCTTTCTGGACTCAAGTCCCTGAAGTTTGTAATTTAGGAGTTTTTCCCGTCCCTGCTAAACTTAGTACTGTAATTTTTACAGTTTTGTAACTTCTTTTAAATTTTCGCTAGACTGGTTTGAGCACGTCTGTATGATTGATAACGCAAAGAGAATTCCGTTTGCAACTCTGACATTTAGTTGGTGTAATCTGAAGTGATGGATCTACATTCCGCAACTCTGACATTTAGTTGGTGTAATCTGAACTGATAGATCTACATTCTATATATAAGGGCTGTACTGCTAGTCGCTCACGTGACCACGCTCATTAGGGTAAAAAATTCAATGGTGTTAATGTAAATCGATCGTTCGTGTAATGACATTTCGGTTCACAGTGCAGGGCTCTGTTGAAACAATTACACAACACAGGAAGGAGTTGAGACTCAAACAAGGATGTGTTATTTACGGAAAGTTTAAGCCGTTTTGAAGGAAACTGATAAGGAAAAAATTGAAGATGCTTCCGCAACGGGCTATTTTTATTTGAGCATGCGAGAAAATGAGCTGTCAGCATTGTGTATGAGAATGTATACTTTTCTGCTGATACCTGTCATTCTGATTGAAGGATAATTACGTCGTGTTACTAAATTAGATGCCATATACCATTTCTTCATTTTTTATAATACCATATCAAACTTGGTTTCCAAAACTGGTCACATTGCACTTGAGGATATGTTGCCAGTGTAAAAGATTATTCTCAGACAATAGTTCACTGACATGCACAGAAGATATCAATGTTACAAGCTACAACTCCTCGGCGTAACTGAGCTACTGATCGTCAAACAGGCCTTTATTCTTTGGCCGACAACGTGTTAAACGAAGGTTGCATGCAGTAGTTAAATATCACTCTAGGTTCGAGAAACGAAAGCTTAACCTCAAGATACACCATATCTTTTAGCTATAATCGACGTAAAACATACACGCCAAGTGTAATCAATATGTAGTGGTTCCTTGACATCTTGTGAACCCGGAAAGAATCAGATATCAGAATCTCTGCGACGAAAAATTGTACAAAGGTCCAGCCCCTTCAACCGATAAAGAAAAAAGCTCTTCCCTGTGAAAAGTGTTTACTTTTGCTGGGAAGTTCACGCAATTTCCTAAAGACGTAGTGACTTGACCAGTTGAAATGTAAAGTACGACTGCACATGAATGATTACTCGCCCACAAAACTACTTCCTCATACGAGTGAGTGAATAATACCGCGTAGATCATGACACGTGACTTATCAATATGGAGGACTCATTTATATATCATCTATAACCTTTCCGCACAAATGGCAAGGATTGATTTAAAGGTTGTAAACGGCAAGCGAGGGTATTTGGTTGTGGATACAAGGCCTCTTGGGTGAAAATTAGCATATTTTGTGGGAAATAATAGATGCTAATTTTCACCCCATAGGTCTTATATCCGCAACCGAATACCCGAGCCCACCGTTTATAACTTCATTATAAAAGGCTAAAGTTAAATACAAGTGAAAAATGTCGTTATTTAGGACCGAAGTTGGGACAAGCACAGACAAATAGAAACAGACTCGCAACGCGTATTGTTCAAGGCGTGAAGCGGTTACGTAAGTCATCCATGTTCGCCTCGCCTCAGGTAGCTCTCGCCTCGCTTTTCCGAAGAGTGCCGACCATGCACCCTTCGGTAGTTTCCGGATTTTCGCCAATTTTTAAGCGAAAGTATATTCGGCAAAGTTTGTATTATTGTTGTCATGTGGTGCTGAGTGGAATCGGCGTGCTGGCGAAAACGGGAAAGTTTTGAACTTCGGGAAAGTGAGTTTTACCATTTTAAAAATTCCTCTCACATTCTTATGAATATATAATGAGTGTGTTTCAACCAGATTTGAAAATCTTCTATCGATACTGTCTGGTTTTACTCAATGGTTTACGATCAGTCATATCGTCTAGTAAAAGTTGGTCATTGAAGGACGTGTTTATGAAACTGCGGGCGTGTTATGTTTTGATTGGCGTGAAGCAGTGTTTCTGCTCTGAGAGCTCAAAAGTAAGTATGGTTGCTACGCGACTGGCAGCACGATGCCATCTCGTCGTACTTTTTGCATAATCTCGTGTAATTATCAACCACGAACAAAGGTCTCAAAAAGTCTAACACCTGTGAAGCTCATTTTAATATGAAAAGGCCATAGTCTACCGAGGCGACCATGGAACAAAAGCCATGCCGCGTTGCAAGTCTGTTTCTTCTATTTATCTGTGGGGCAAGGGTTCAGAAGCCCAGCCTCAACACAAACTCTAAGTGCACAGTTAATTCATTACAATACGCGATCGATTACACATCGTACCCTCCATCGAACTCGAAGAATTTTACTTAAAAAATCGTTTAAAAAGAACTTTAAAAATTATGTTGTGCCGTCGCTGCTTATACAAACTCTTAATTTGTAGATTCCTCGAGCTTCACCAGACTAAAATTCAACATTCAAAATCAATCACAAGCCGTAGACTTGTTCGAAGTTATAATCCCCCGTTATCTAATCGTTGCTACGTCACGGATTGAGCAAAGCACCTTGTATTGAAAAGCGCTTACACGTTTCAATTCTAGCCTGGGCGATGAGCTTTGTACGTCATGACCTACATTCCTTAGTCAGGCTACGTTACTGTAGAATTGTACAATGGATTTAGTATAGCAAGTATTACTTATCTGAGGAAGACAGAGCACAGGAAAATCATATCTGCATCGTTTTCGTCTACTCATTCACACAACTTTCTGTTTCAAACCATCACCTTGAGTAACTGTGTATCTGAGCCAGCCACGTGTAAAATAGTATTTGACGTTGAACTGATGAAAGGTCACAAGAAACGATCGTTGTTTACATGTTTGGTGGTGAATATTTTAGCATGTCGATGGTTTTGGAATATTCAGTAGTTAAGTAAGTTCAAGATAAGTGGCAATAGTGACACAGATCTTAACAAGCAGATACCCGTAAAATTAATTAAAGCTCGACGAAATGGTCCTCTAAGATCAGATACTTGCAATAATCTGATTATATCTCCATCAAATCAACATACTTTTAGAATCATTTAGACTTATTATTGATTGATTTGTGGAAAACAGTTTTCAGTTATTTCGACTTATCGATATTCCAGAAAACGTGAGAATTATGATATTAATAATAATCGTGATTAGAGTTCAAAAACCATATCTTTACAAAGTAAACTCACGAAAGTTACACTGGAAAAGGTCTTTCACTGAACGCTACAGCTAAACAAAGTTTTGAAAAGGGAAAGTACGTACAAAGTGAAACACGTCTAAAGAACAAAAACTAAAGACTAATTGAAGAAGTCTTAAGCTGTCTTTTTTGAATTTATAAGATTTTTATTCGAGTCACATAAAAGGATAAACTTTGTCAACTGACAATAATGAGTAATGCGACTGTTTTTCCTTATGCTAAGTTTCCGTTTTGTTCTATACTAAATCCACTTACATGTCGCGTCTGCTCCTAACGATAAACTCTAGATTGAACATTGTCATGAAGCATGTGGTAAGATTTAGATGTGAAGATGCAAACCTTAAACACGATTGGAACTCATTTTGGATAATTGGATGGTGAAGAAAGGTCGTTTGAACCTGCAAATGTAAGCTCATCTGCTTTTTCTTTTAAGATACACACTATTTTATGAGTAATTTGTAATATTGCAACGTTCAGCTATATGACACCTAATAATTTAATAATAATCTTTAGTGCCAGTCGATAAAAGAATCGAGAGGAATGTGCCTTGGCGTTGATAAAATCACTTTCACACAAAAAAACTATGAACATATAAAAGGCATAGCACACTACCACGTACAAATCTAAAATACAGACTTTTAAAAGTTACTACAATCGCACAAAATTCATAAAAACTTAGAATGACATCATTAAAACAATATCTCAAATACGACAGTTTTTAACTGCTTTTGGAAAGAAGCTATGTAAAAACCGGTTAGTTCTACAATTAAAAGACCTGAAACGTTTCCCCGAGGGAAGCAGTTTGAAAAAGTGATGTGCCGGATGAGTTATGTCATTGATGATTTTCTTTGATCTGCGTTGAAGGCGAACAGAATATAGTGACTCGACTGACGGTAGTTCTCAACCAATAATTTGTTTTTGAGAAATTTGGAAAATATGAAGATCCAATTATCCCAAATTAGATCCAATCGTGTTCTTATACAAATCTAGTTGACGCCTTATGTAAAAAGTTTCAGTGTTGAGTAAACTAAGAGCACGGTTATAGGGATGGAAGGGGTATATAATTCTAAGTTACTGCGATTCTTGCGTTATGTTTTAGATAAGATTGCTAGATTTATGCCCAAGTATAGTGGCATTGGAAGGCTGCTACCTATATGCAAAGGGGTGTACTATACACAGACACAACAAACAAGCAGATGACGCAATCGTGAGTCTGTACGTTACCAATAGTCTTCATTCTGAAAAGAAATATCTTTATACAAAATAACATCATTGAAGTATAAAACTCGGACTCGTGGAACGCAAACGATTGTATCCTCGGGTAAATATTGTTTTCTTAGCTGATCATAAGATAGATAAAATTAACAGAAACATCTTCTACATCATCTTGACTACATCGTGTACATAATCTAGCTGATGAGTCAATGTTGTACCTCTTCCTCACTGCAATAGCTATGGTTTGAGAGTAAGGTTTAGATGATCGTCCAGTTACAATCCAACAGAACGTGTTTTCTGCCTCAAGTAGAGATTTGAATCGACTATGTAACGTGCGCTTTCCCGTAACTGTACTTTGCAACAGTTTGTTTTAACATGACATGAACTCCATGGTTATAATTGCTTGAAACATGGATCTGTTTGTTTCCTATTTCTTTAGCTATTGATACATAAGCTTGGTCAAAAACCATAGCAAAATAAAACATCAATAGCATTCACTACAACAGCAGTTTTTAATTCAAGAATATGCCATCTTTTCACAATCATACTTTTCTTCCCGACTTAGATAGATGTTACAAGTGATGAATGTTTTCTATCTTTACTCTCAAATTTCCAAGTCATCAATCAGCTCTCTCATTTTGCATTTTGACGCTTCGGAGCCCGATGTAAAATCCAACATTTATTGTTCCAGAGATTCGTAGGGATTTTCTATTTCGGAATATTCTGCTTCATCTGGTCTCTTGAGTCCAGTATAAAGTCCATCTCTGATGTCTTGTAATTCTGTGTACTGACTTTCCACCGCTTCCTCTTTTTTTCGTCGGTCAGATATTGCTTCATCATAATTATTGGCATGGTGTGACTCATCTCCTCCACCAGAATACCCTTGATCATACGTAGAAGAAAAATCAAGAAATGATGCTTTAAAAGACGAATAACGGGCGAGAAGAAAAACAACAATGTTACCTTCTCAAGATATATTGATAACTATAGTCTAGTGCTTACCCTGTACTCCATGCCTGCTTTTTAGTTCATGGCTGACATGATCTACTTTCGCCATCCTCCTCCTGTTTTAAAATAAAGTAAACTTGTCAGGACAGGAAGCGAGGAGATGTTCCAACCTGACCTTTTTGCTGAAACGAAAAGTTGTTTACATTTTTTCAGATTTTATGACGTCGGGGTGTGTTTTTGAAGACATCCAAGGAAACATTCATCATATTCCTCTCTGCCCTTTCTCACATTCCTGGCCAATGGGAGTGTGGGATAGACGGTGTGGGAAAAATCGATCCCATACTCCGAGAAATCGTCCCATACTCTGCAGTATATATTACACGCTCTGATTGGATTATAAATAACCTTTAGTTCCACGAGCAAAATATTTGTGGTTGTTAGTTTCGATAAAGACGCTGACATAAAATCGCTGACTTAACTCTTCTGTTTTGTGGAAACACAAGTTACATCAGTAGTTACTTGGCGCAAATGAGGAAAAAAGAGGAAGCGGAGGAAAGTCACGTGGAGTCACGCAATCGCTTCTCGGTTTAAACATGCTGATTTGTTTGACATCTAAATTATTTTAGTTCATCCCTATAGGTTCATACGTTCATGCAGTCACTTAAAGTGCCATGCGTTGAACCGTTGGCAATATAGAAACTAGACATATTGTCTAAATTGAGCAGCTAACACTTTCTTGGCGTAATTATAGTCTGGGCAGTGACATCAGTCAAACACAAAGAAAATCGAAACATTGTCCAGAAGGAGGATAAGCGTAGTCAGACAACACCACTCATCCACACGCATCCCGCTCAGAAATGCAACATTTATGAGATTTTTTGTGTGGATTTTGTGGTGTTGCTTTGACTACGTTCGACCTCCTGTCACACAGTTTCAGCTTTTGCACAATTAATTTCTTTGTGATCGGCTGATAATACCGCACAACGATAGTTACAGCTGACAGTGTTTACAACTCCCTGCACATTAGACAATACATCTAGATTCTGTATTGCCAACGCCTCGACGCAAATCACAATATAAGTATGGAGAACTTTCTCCTGATATTTCGCTTCAGCTCGATTACAAGTTACAAGAACATTAAAAGAAAACGGTCGGTAATGTAAAACTCCCTGAAAATTAATGGTTATGATACACAAAATCTTAATCTATTCGGCAAAAGTAATAAAAATCATTTAATGCTCCCTTGGTGAAATTAATAAGTATCATTCATAGTTGTGATATTATTTTCCAACTATGGTATTAAATGTATCACTATTCTACGGGAAAATAACTTATATCATTCAAAGACACTAAACTGACAACTTACGGAAGGCAGACAAAATTTGTCTTTTTCCATTGGGAAACAACAAATTTGGAAATAAGGTATAAATAGTCTAGTACTTCACTTGTATACTTCGGTACTTCTAATACAGAGGCAGCAGACTAGTGAGGCCTTGTAACTAATTGATATAGACCGAATACCTGTAGCCGAGGTCGATCCTACTTAAAAATATGGTCATTTACATCCAGAGTCGATCATTTGATTGTTGTTCATCCAAAGTTAAAATGAAAACGAAATTTTATCTTGACAGTAAAATGAAATCTCTATATGTAAAATAATAGACGATACTAGACGATAGTATCCGATAGTGTCGGATAATTGTCATAGTTAATATTTGAGATATACGACATGATTCCCATGAAATGTTATATTGATTGGAACGATATTCTCTTCTTTCGATACTAGATGACATATATGCGATATTGTTCGTTTATGCACTGTCACGCCTTCATTGCAGCATTGACTGCAATCTTGGACAAATTTACTCTTTTTCTAGCATATCCTGCAATTCTCTTCGTCGTTTTGGCTATCTAGCTCAGTTGTTTCATGGAGCAGGAAAGACTTGTGTTGGTTACGAGTTCACCCGTAAACGCTGTTAAAACGGCTAAATTGAAGAACCAACCTGACACCCTTTGCTCACTCGGTCATTATTACCTGACGTCAGTTTCTTTTCCATACCATGTCTTACCTTTTACGATATCTCCTCATCATGCAAATGACAGCTATTAGTGCTATGAACACTATCAGGATGGAAATCCCAGATACCAACGCTTGTAGCAGAATATCATCAGCTGCCTCGCCTTCAGCACTTTTACTTTCGGTCGTGTTCGGAATTGCAGTGGTATCTTTATTTAACAAGTAAAAACAAGAATCTTTGAAATCAGTGAATGAAACTAGGTCGTAAGGGAGCGCCCAATAATCATCACAAGATTTTTTTAGAATTACCCTTACTTTCCTGAATATTTTTATCCTGAAAAGGCGTTTTGACAGGGTATCAAGATCCTTTCGAAAATCAAAAGACTCCTCCCGCTCTGCTTCGTTTGAAACAAATAATAATCCCTGTGAAGTTTTCCTATTAAGGATGGTTCCCCGCACTTTGCAGGCCCGCCAACGGTTATGATATCTGAGCACTTCCCAAGTAACTTATTGGTCAGAGGAATGCCGCGAACAGTTACATATGTAAGGTGGAGCTGCATGTTGCCAACAGAGCTTTTTTCAAAGCAATATTTCTCATCAAAGATGACAAGGAAACTCCCTCATACTATATATTTTCAAAAAGCAGAGACTCTAAAGTTTAGTATGGTAGCAAAAGTTTACTCGAAAGATGAAGTGGGTTCATATTTGGGGTAAAACACCGCAATATTGGTATCAATGATACAAATCAATTTAAGTCAAAAACTTGACACTATTGTCTGAAATGTAATATTTAACTTGAAAGAAGAGTACATGTAGGAGAAATCGACTTTTATTTTGCACTATCTATTCTCATTCAAAAAAGACAATGGTTGAAGAACTGACATTTAAAATAGTAATTAAAATCATCAAATGCCTCTTTTTTAAAATGTAAGAACTTTATTGCCAAATGAAAAAGTCGTTATTTAAAGAGCATTTAAAAAACATAATGTGAAAATTTCAGAAAATTTGACCCAGCCAGAGTGGAGTTAAATTCTTTGGAAATTTTGAAATTGGGAGGAAAAAGAAGCCAGGAAATTGGGTGACTTGCATACATTTGCATAAATTAACACTTCTTTATCATGAAAAACATTTTAATTTTGGGTTAACATATTAATTAAATTAAATGAATATTTGCAAAAACGTGATTTTTTAGCAAAATATGCTGTGTTGGGTGCCGTGCCCCTTAATAGCTCAATTATGGTTTGCCGAAACAATGTCGTAAATGCAACACATCTGTTTAGTCAAAATTTTGTCTCCCACCGATCGCAAGATTGTAAAGCCTGAGAAATATTAATAGTTGTAAGACATATCTGTGTATTTAATGGTAATATGTCCATAAAAAGAATTGAAATGGAAGATGTACAGGGGTACATACGAGGTTTGTGGAGACCTCAAAGCTGCTTTACTTTACCTAATGGAGGCATAGTTTTGTATGTAATCATGTTTATCATTTTAAACATTACAATGAAGGATACATAGCAAAAAAATGACAATTAAAATATAGTTTACCTTCTGCCCATTCACTGCAGTCTGATCCCCACCATCCTTGAGCACAGTAACATGTTCCATTCTGTTGGTCGCAATGAATTGTTGTGCTTTCTTTACAAATACAACGTTCCTCACAATTGTCGCCATACCATCCCACAGAACAAGCTACAGAAATAATACAACATGCAGTGCATGATGATTTTTTACAAACTTCACGCATTTACGGTGAAGCCGGCACACTTCGGCGTTCAATACAGAATCCGAGCGTTTTCCAGACTGCTTTTTATGATTTTACAATCTTACCTGAGCAACCATAATCTTTCAACCGATCACTGTAAACAGTTCTATTGACGCACATTCAGCATAACCGTCAATTTCCAAGTTTTTTTCATCGATAGACAATTTAATTGCCGCAATCGAACAAATTTGCTATACTGCGATTCTGCATTTTTCATTTTCTAGTTTATTATTTGACTTATGTTTCCCTTATTATTTTAAGGAAAGTGACGTTATATCTGCTTATTGTTTATAAAATTTCGTCGATGAGTAAAATGGGTTGCTTTGTTGCGCACTGATCAAGAAATACTTTGGCATGATATCTACAAACCAGGAATAAACTTACTGGTGACAATAAGAAATTTCACTTATTTTTATTACACACCATACCTTACCAGCTACGTTGAAACTGAGAGGTTGCGTGGCCATGGGAACAGGACACAGTGTTTTCTCTGTCACAGATGCAACTTATCGAGCAATCGTCCTCGAAATGCCAACTGATCACAAAACGTAAAGAGTTGTTTTGAAACAACCAAGCTAAATGGTTTAACCCTATTCCAGGTCGGAATGTATCTGTGAAGGAGCCACTCCTCACATTTGCTCGAAGGGCTTAAAAGCCTGTAAATCGGCCTCAATGCCTCATTCTGGTCCGATTGTAGAATATATGTGTCGGACCAAATCATTCTTTGAATAGCCTCTAAGAAAATATAAGTGACAGAAAGTGATCGAGCGAGCTGATAGTATGGCAAATGCTCTGTCAGAGAACGATAACAGTAATTTCTGGGCCGCCATATGTAAATTATAAAAAGGTTTCCTTAACAACGTTGTAAATGATGTGAAGGGTGAGCAAAATATTGCCACCATATGGGGTATCAATTTCGACAAATTGATCGACTCTGTAAAGAACTCAAAACACAGTTCAAATATTTTTTTCACTTTTAGGGAGAATACAGTTTTCTCAAGCAGCTGTGACAACGAGTAATCACTTTTAATGAAAATCTTTTCGATGCACCTTTATTAGCTTCGAAGGCATACAATCACCTCCAGCTCAAACAATTATGAAATTCAGAGTAAAGCGTCTGTCACGTGATAACTTAGTTTGATTGCACGTTGTTCCAGTCCATCCCGATTACACCTGCATGTGCCGTCATGGTGATCACATGACAGAGTATTATTCTTATCACACTGGCATTTTTGTTGCAATTAGCTCCACATACCCCTTGCTAACGGTCTGAAATTGGCAAGTTTTAAATATTATTGAAGTCTTTCTCTTTTCGACCTTTGTTGTATCACTCTGTTATTATTGCTCAAATACCGGTAATGACAAATTGCAATTAATTAACATATTTACTCATCTAACAGAGATTGTCTTTCCCTTTTTTACGCAAATGATAAAATGATTTATTTGATAAAAATACATATATTTATATATTTATCTACAAGTTGACGCGTCTCGGGTTGAACAATGCGCACTTTATATTGGAAAGCACTGTAACCGTTTCCTCTAATGGGCAAATGACCTTTGTACATTCCTGGCCTCCTTTCAAATGTCAGATTATTACACCGTACGAATTGTATACTGTGGAACTACACAATAGACATTATTATTGGTCTGAAGAAAGCAAATTACTGGAGCATCGATTGGGCATCAGTTTAATCAATTCATGCAGACAATTTTTGTCTAAAACCATCATCTTGTGTTATTTTGCTCAAGAACCACTGACAGTGAAACAATATGACGTTAAAACAAATTCAATAATCCAAATTATACAAGGTAATAAATTACCAAGTCCTTTATTATAAAATATCTAAAAGAAATTATTACAAGATGATGAAGGATCATCTTGAACCATATTGCATATGGCCCCCCTTGGGCCGGGATTCTCTGTTTTCATAACTTCATTTTCCATCTGGGCTCGCACAGTGCACATGTCCGCCAGGTTTCTCATTCTCGTCACGTTTTGACTCCCTTTGCACAAACCCGGATAACACCCTCCCACCTGCATCTTTCTTGCGCCATCTCTGTCAATGAGGAATCTACCTATCCACGTCACAACATCTGCACATATTCTCTCTTTCTGGGGCTCACTTCAGTCATTCTTTCCTCCTTTGTGCCTTGGATTCTATCCTGACCCCTATTCCTCGGGAATTGCTCTAGTTCCCACGCTTTCGACCTCGCAGAATGGATCCAAACTTAGAGCAGTTGTCTGACCTTGTATCTAGGTTATCAACTTCCATTTCCCTATTCTGGTAACAATGAGCATTGGACTTACTTTCATTGCACGCTGTGTCTTCCAACGAGAGATTCGCAAGACAATGACATATTCCATTGTCATGTGAACAGAACAATGTGTTTTCTTTATTACAGAGACAGAGTTTTGAGCAATCGTCCCCAAAATACCAACTTTTACAAGCTAAAAGCAGTGATCACATAAACACTAAAGTGTTTTTTCTTGCAACTGCGCTTATATAGCTTGTATGGGCATACAGTGAATCACCTTAGCTCATAAAAGTATGACATTCAGGGTAAAGCGTCTGTCACGTGATAACTTACTTTGATTGCACGTTGGTCCAATCCATCCCGCTTTACATCTGCATGTGCCATCACCATGATCACATGACAGTGTATTATTCAAAGGACATCGACATTCTTGCATGCAGTTATCTCCGTACATCCCTTTCTCACATTCTGAAATCGGAAAATATGAAATACTCTTGAAGTCTCTCTCTATTCCACCATTACTTTATTATATCCAACTATTTTTCAAATACATGTCATGAAAACTTGCAGACAGTAAATCTAATAACAAAAATTACTCATAATTACCTTTAACTATATAGTGCAGTCAATTTAGGGTTTAACCTAGGACTAGTTGCATCAGAAATTATTTCTTCACCTTGACCTTTGTAAAGGTCCAATTAATGATATATGAAAAGTGTAGAAAGATCTATGAGCTAAAAAACGGGTCAAATTTGCATATATTCAAATTAGCTCTATATTTGTTTGAAAATGCCTGCTATACTCACAGTTTGGGCATGTAAACTGAATACTAGTGACTTTTTTCTACGCCATACAATTTATAAGGTTAAACAAATTATTTATTAAAAGTCGAGAACAATAAATATCATGAAAATTAACTAAGTTGCATTTATATTGTAGTGGTATTTATGTTTTTATTTACTTTCGATTCATGGCATTGTTTTTTTAATTCTTTAGAGATTGTTGAGGTTTATTGCATGTAACTGTAGTTTTGAGTGGGTTGTCTTTTATTTACTTAATTAAAAGCTGTAAGTTTATCATCAATGCAATGGTGGTGTGTTCACAAACCAAGAATCAACTTTCTACTGACAATGAGCAATTAACTTACTTTCATTGCACGCTGTGCCTACCAACGACAGACTCCCATGAAAATGACATATTCCATTGTCATGGGAACAGAACAATGTGTTTTTCTTTATCACAGAGGCAGAGTTTTGAGCAATCGTCCCCGAAATACCAACTCTTACAAGCTAAAAGCAGTGGTAACATAAACATGTTACTAAAAGAGTATTTTCTTGCAACTGCGCTTTTATAGTCTGTAAGGGCATACAGTGAATCACCTTAGCTCATAAAAGTATGACATTCAGGGCAAAGCGTCTCTCACGTAATAACTTACTTTGATTGCACGTTGGTCCAATCCATCCCGGTTTACATCTGCATGTGCCATCACCATGATCACATGACACTGTATTATTCACATGACATTGACATTCTTGCATGCAGTTATCTCCGTACATCCCTATCTCACATACTGAAATCGGAAAGTATAAAATACTACTGAAGTCTTTCTCTTTTCCACCATTACTGTATTAGTTACCTATCCAATTATTTTTTTAATACATGTCATGACAACTTGCAGGACGTAAACATAAAAACAAACATAACTCATAATTACGTTTAACTATATAGTCCAGTCAATTAAGGGTTTAAACTAGGACTAATTGCAACAAAATTTAGTTCTTCACCATAACCTATGTAAAGGTCCGACTAATGTCATATGAGAAGTTTAGGAAAATCTAAGAAGTGCAATGGGTTAAATATGCATATATTCAAATTAGCTCTATATTGCTTTGAAAATGCCTGCTATACTCACAGTTTTGGCATGTAAACTGAATCCAAGTGACTTTTTGTACGCCATACAATTTAAAGGTTAAACAAGTTATATATTAAAAGTCGAGAACAATAAATACCATGGACATTATCTAATTTGTATATATTGCAGTGGTATTTATTTTTTTATTTAGTCTAGATTCATGGCATTGTTGTGTATAATTCTTTAGAGAGTTTTGAGGTTTATTGCGTGTACCTGTAGTTTTCTTTTTTTTGTATTTGATAAACGCAATTAAACGCTGTAGGTTTATCATCAATGCAATAGTGGTGTGTTCACAAACCAGGAATCAACTCTCAACATATTCCATCGTCATGTTAACAGAACAATGTGTTTTCTTTATCACTGAGGCAGAATTTTGAGCAATCGTCCCCAAAATACCAACTCTCATAAGCTAAAAGCAGTGATCACATAAACACTTTACTAAAGAGTATTTTCTTGCAACTGCGTTTTCATAGTCTGTAAGGGCATACAATGAATCACCTTAGCTCATAAAATTATGACATTCAGGGCAAAGCGTCTGTCACGTGATAACTTACTTTGATTGCACGTTGGTCCAATCCATCCCGGTTTACATCTGCATGTGCCATCATCATGATCACATGACAGTGTATTCTCCATATGACATTGACATTCTTGCATACAGTTATCTCCGTACATCCCTATCTCACATTCTGAAATCGGAAAATATGAAATACTCTTGAAGTCTCTCTTTTCCACCATTACTGTATCAGTTACGTAGCCAACTATTTTATAAATACATCACGACAACTTAAAGGCAGTGAACCTAATAACAAAAGTAATAAACTTTAACTATATGGTACAGTCAATTTAGGGTTTAACCTAGGACTAATTGCAACAGAATTTATCTCTTCACCATAACCTTTGTAAAGGTCCAACTATTGACATATGAAAAGTATACGAACATCTAAGGGGTGCAAATTGGTTAAATTTGCATATATTCAAATTAGCTCAATATCGCTTTTAAAATGCCTGCTATACTCACAGTTTAGGCATTTCAACTGAACCCTGGTGACTTTTGTCTACGCCATACAATTTATAAGGTTAAACAACTTATTTATTAAAAGTCGAGAACAATAAATATCATGAAAATTAACTAATTTGCATGTACTGCAGTGGTATTCATGTTTTTATTTACTTTCGATTCATGGCATTGTTTTGTATCTTTCTTTAGAGATTGTTGAGTTTAATTGAATATACCTGTAGTTTTCTTTTGGTTGCCTTTTATTTACGCAATTACACGCTGTAAGTTTATCATCAATGCAAGAGTGGTGTGTTCACGAACCAAGAATCAACTTTCTAGTAACAATGAGCATTTAACTTACTTTCATTACACGCTTGGCCTACCAACGACAGATTCCCATGAAAATGACATATTCCATTGTCATGGGAACGGAACAATATGGTTTCTTTATCACAGAGACAGAGTTTTGATCAATCGTCCCCGAAATACCAACTCTTACAAGCTAAAAGCAGTGGTAACATAAACATTTTACTAAAGAGTATTTTCTTGCAACTGCGCTTTTAAAGTCTGTAAGGGCATACAGTGAATCATCTCAGCTCATAAAATTATGACATTTAGAGCAAAGCGTCTCTCATATGATAACTTACTTTGATTGCACGTTGATCCAATCCATCCCGGTTTACATCTGCATGTGCCATCACCATGATCACATGACACTGTATTATTCACATGACATCGACATTCTTGCATGCAGTTATCTCCGTACATCCCTATCTCACATTCTGAAATCATAAAGTATAAAATACAACTGAAGTCTTTCTCTTTTCCATCATTACTGTATCAGTTACCTATCCAACTATTTTTTTAAATACATTTCATGACAACTTGCAGGAAGTAGACATGAAAACAAACGTAACGCATAATTTCCTTTAACTATATAGTCCAGTCAATTAAGGGTTTAACCTAGGACTAATTGCAACAAAATTTAGTTCTTCACCATAAGCTATGTAAAGGTCCGACTAAAGACATGTAAAAAGTTTAGGAAAATCTAAGAAGTGCAATGGGTTAAATTTGCATATATTCAAATTAGCTCTATATTGCTTTGAAAATGCCGGCTATACTCACAGTTTTGACATGTAAACTGAATCCAAGTGACTTTTTTACGCCATACAATTTATAAGGTTAAACAAGTTTTTTATTAAAAGTCGAGAACAATAAATACCATGGACATTATCTAATATGCATATATATTGTAGTGGTATTTATTTTTTTTATTTACACTCGATTCATGGCATTGTTTTGTATAATTCTTTAGAGAGTTTTGAGGTTTATTGCGTGTACCTGTAGTTTTCTTTTTTTTGTATTTGATAAACGCAATTAAACGCTGTAAGTTTATCATCACTGCAATAGTGGTGTGTTCACAAACCAAGAATCAACTCTCAACATATTCCATCGTCATGTTAACAGAACAATGTGTTTTCTTTATCACTGAGGCAGAGTTTTGAGCAATCGTGCCCGAAATACCAACTCTCACAAGCTAAAAGCAGTGGTAACATAAACATTTTACTAAAGAGTTTTTTCTTGCAACTGCGCTTTTATAGTCTGTAAAGGCATACAGTGAATCACCTTAGCTCGTAAAATTATGACATTCAGGGCAAAGCGTCTGTCACGTGATAACTTACTTTGATTGCACGTTGATCCCATCCATCCCGGTTTACATCTGCATGTGCCATCATCATGATCACATGACACTGTATTATTCACATGACATCGACATTCTTGCATGCAGTCACCTCCGTACATCCCTTTCTCACATTCTGAAATTGGAAAGTATGAAATGCTCTTGAAGTCTCTCTCTTTTCCACCATTACTGTATCAGTTACGTTGCCGACTATTTTTGAAATACATCACGACAACTTAAAGGCAGTAAACCTAATAACAAAAGTAACTAATAATAATCTTTAACTATATGGTCCAGTTAATTTAGGGTTTAACCTAGGACTAATTGCAACAGAATTTATTTCTTCACCATGTCCTTTGTAAAGGTCCAACTATTGACAAATGAAAAATATACGAACATCTAAGGGATGCAGATTGGTTAAATTTGCATATATTCAAATTAGCTCAATATCGCCTTTAAAATGCCTGCTATACTCACAGTTTGGGCATGTCAACTGAATCCTGGTGAGTTTTTTCTACGCCATACAATTTATAAGGTTAAACAAGTTATTTATTAAAAGTCGAGAACAATAAATATCATGAAAATTAACTAATTTGCATGTACTGAAGTGGTATTTATGTTTTTATTAACTTTCGATTCATTGCATTGTTTTGTATAATTCTTTAGAGATTGTTGAGTTTAATTGAATATACCTGTAGTTTTCTTTTGGTTGTCTTTTATTTACGCAATTACACGCTGTAAGTTTATCATCAATGCAAAAGTGGTGTGTTCACAAACCAAGAATCAACTTTCTAGTAACAATGAGCATTTAACTTACTTTCATTACACGCTTGGCCTACCAACGACAGATTCCCATGAAAATGACATATTCCATTGTCATGGGAACGGAACAATATTGTTTCTTTATCACAGAGGCAGAGTTTTGATTAATCGTCCCCGAAATACCAACTCTTACAAGCTAAAAGCAGTGACCACATAAACACTAAAGTTTTTTTTTCTTGCAACTGCGCTTTTATAGTCTGTAAGGGCATACAGTGAATCACCTCAGCTCATAAAATTATGACATTTAGGGCAAATCGTCTGTCACGTGATAACTTACTTTGATTGCACGTTGATCCCATCCATCCCGGTTTACATCTGCATGTGCCATCACCATGATCACATGACACTGCATTATTCACATGACATCGACATTCTTGCATGCAATTATCTCCGTACATCCCTATCTCACATTCTGAAATCGGAAAGTATAAAATACAACTGAAGTCTTTCTCTTTTCCACCATTACTGTATCAGTTACCTATCCAACTATGTTTTTAATACATGTCATGACAACTTGCAGGCAGTAAACATAATAGCAAACATAACTCATAATGACCTTTAGTCCAGTCAATTTAGGGTTAAACCTAGGACTAATTACAACTTGTACAGTAATTATTTCTTCACCATGACTTTGGAAAGGTCCCACTAATGACATATGAAAGGTCTAGGAAATCTAAGCGGTGCAAATGGGTCAAATTTTGCATATATTCAAATCAGCTCTATATTGCAATTAAAATGCCTGCTATACTCGAAGTTTTGGCATGTAAACTGAATCCAAGTGACTTTTTTCTACGCAAGACAAATTATAAGATTGATCAAGTTATTTATTAAAGGTCTAGAACAATAATTGTCATGCAAGTTAACTAATTATTTTGCAAATATTAGCTTTATTTTCAATTAATTTAGTAATTTAGTCATTCTTTCCTTACGTTCCATCCCAACTCCCATGCCTCGGTAATTTCTGCTAGTTCCCACACTTTCGGCCTCGCAGTAGGATCAAAACTTAGGACAGTGTCTGTTTTTGGCTCTAAGTCATCAACTGCCATTGCCACTCAGCTTCCTTGACTGAATAGGCCCTCTTCCAATCCAATTGTGTAGTGTTATTCATGTTTATATTTACTTTCGATTCACGGCATTTTTTTGTATGATTCTTTAGAGAGTTTTGAGGTTTATTGCATGTGCCTACACAGTTTTCAGTGGATTATCATTTATTTACGCAATATAACACTGTAAGTTTTATCTGACTACCTATGGTCGCCGGTCCTTCTCTGTAGCAGCTTAGAACATATAAAAGGTCTAGGAAAATCTAAGTGATGCAAATTGGTCAAATGTGAATATATTCAAATTAGCTCCATATTTCTTTTGAAATGCATGCTATACTCACAGTTTGGGTATGTAAACTGAATCCAAATGACTTTTTCTATGCCATACAAGTTATAAAGTTAAGCAAGTTGTTTCTTTATTTTATTTTTTTAAATCAGGCTCAAGGCAAATAGACGGAAAATAAAATATACACAAATATTGTCTTCTGAAATGCATGCTATACTCACAGTATGGGTATGTAAACTGAATCCAAGTGACTTTTTCTATGCCGTACAAGTTATAAAGTTAAGCAAGTTGTTTCTTTATTTCATTTTTTTTAGTCAGGCTCAAGGCAAATAGACGGAAAATAAAAAATACACAAATGGTAGTAGAAAGTACAATTGTTCACACTCAAAGACTGAGTAAGAAAAGCATTAGCTAGTATACAATATTTCTCCAATGCCTGCACTGATCAGAATCTATATAATATGTAAAATTATAAATATTCTTGACGTACAAGTTTGTACATTTCTGTATTCTACTGAGGAAATTATTAGAAATTATAAAAAGTCTAGAACAATAAATGTCAGGCAAATTAACTAATTTGCATATATTAGCTTAATTTTTACATAATTTCCAGCAAAATGAAAGTTGTAAACTCATGTCAACAAGCTTTTTCTGTACGACTTCATAACCTTTTGACAAATTGTCAATTAAACGTCAAAAAATATCATAGGTGGACCTCATTTGTATGCTAATTATTTTGATACAAAAATATCCTGTGTCCAGGCTTAATTTGCATAATTGTCACATATTGTCTTCTGAATACAAAAAACTGCAACAGCTTCAATTGACAAATTCTGAATACTCAAAAATGCATAGAATAAAGAAAACACTTTCAACAATTTGCTTTTTAAAAGAAAAAACAGTATATTTTCATTAGATTTTCTTCTTTGTTCAATGAAGGTAAAAGTTATTCATAAATATGTCTATTTGAAGTGTTCAGTGTTTTGAAATCCATTGTCATTAGTTTGTTCATTATGTCCTACACCATGTTCGATTGTAGTAATACTTTTTATGCTTTGGATATAATTTTAAAATAGTAAATCCACATTACGGAAATAGTCATAGTTCCCGACACTTAACCGTTGTGCTTGTGAATCATCTTTCTCATAATTGAACTTTTATCAGAATCAATACAAACATAATTTGAATCACCATGTGGTGTTGCTGGTGGTAATGGCAATTGTCATGAAAAGATGATCATTATCGTTACCATAAATTTACTTTTCTTTCCTCTTTCCGGGGGTCACTTTTATAATTCTTCCCCTCCTTATGACTTGCATTCCATCCCAAACCTCCGTTCCCACACTTTCGGCCTCGCAATAGGATCAAAACTTAGGGCGGTGTCTGACCTTGGCTCTATGTCATCAACTGCCATTTCCACTCAGCTTGCTTGACTGAAATAGGCCTTCTTCCAATCACATTTTGTAGTGGTATTCATGTTTTTATTTACTTTCGATTCATGGCATTGTTTTGTATAATTCTTAAGAGAGTTTTGAGGTTCGTTGCTTGTACCAACAGTTTTCAGTTGGTTGCCTTTAAGTACGCAATAAAATATTGAAAATTTTATCTTCCAATGCAGTTGTGGCATGTTCACAAACCAAGAATCCACTTTCTGGTAACAATGAGTATTTAACTTACTTTCATTGCACGCTGTGCCTTCCAAATACAGATTCCCAAGACAATGACATATTCCATCGTCATGGGAACAGAACAATGTGTTTTCTTTATCACAGAGGCAAAGTTTTAAGAAATACCAATTCTCACAAGCTAAAAGCAATGATCACATAAACATTTGATTAAAGAGTGTTTTCTTTCAACTGCACTTTTATAGTCTGTAAGCACGTACAGTGAATCACCTCAGCTCATAAAATTATGACATTTAGGGCAATGCGCCAGTCACGTGATAACTTACCTTGATTGCACGTTGATCCAATCCATCCTGGTTTACATCTGCATGTACCATCACCATGACCACATGACACTGTATTCTTTGTATGACATTGACATTCTTGCATGCAATTATCTCCGTACATTCCTTGCGTACATTCTGAAATATGAAAGTATGAAATACTATTGAAGTCTTTCTCTTCTCCGCCATTTTTGTATCAGTCAACTATGCATCTTTTTCTCAAATACCTTTCATAACAACTTACCAGCAGTAAAACATAATAACAAGCATAATTCATAATGGCCTTGAACCATACTTTTCAACAGAGGAAGCACTTATGCATGCTGTCTAAGTGTTTGACAGCTTGTTATTGTTTGTTTTTCAAAAATAAAGATGTATCTTTTTAAAGTGCTCTATATATGAAACGTTGAGGTGCACCGGATCTCGGTAAGAAATGCCCCAAATTAGTTCATATACCTCACATACAGTATGAGGAAGATTATTATAAATGGATCTAAGTTTGTTTTAGGTCATATTTTGCATATATTCAAGAAGGGGTAATGTATAACTGAAGTCTTTAATGAGGCGCTGGGGAGCATAATGTTCTCGGTCTGCTTTGGTAGGGATTTGTTTCCCAATACTATATATTATTGCCTGAATACATGGGTTTATGTGCCCGAGAGCAAGTGACAATTTGCCCGATGCAAGTAGGGCAAATTGTCTCCTGCTGCGAGGGCACATAAAACCATGTATTCAGGCAATAATATTTTTATTACATGCCTCTTCACTGTTAATGCTATATGACATTTAGTTACATGCAGGGTATTTTGAAACAATTTTACCATTATCGACCAGCATCAAACAAATTTTAATGAAAGTCAAAATAGCAGTGCGCGCATGGATATTTTACAGCTAGCGTTAAGCGTCTACTTTGACGTCGAAAACGTCGAAGGGCTTCACTGGACCGGGTAACCATGGAAACCGGTCAGTACATCGTTCAGAGGCCCGCTAACTCCCCGGATGTTCCTATTCAAATCAATGCATTGATTTGTACTCATATTGAGGCATGTAATAAAACTCATTATTGCTGGCACAATATATGGTTTGAATAATATTCAATGAAATGCGTGAACTCAATTCACTGTATTTTGAATATAGGACCTGTATCACATGGTGATCAGGAACACAATTGGAACTAATTTGGGATAATTGGATTTTCATTTTTTCAAATTTCTCAAAAGTGTTAGGTGCCATACGGCTAATTGTTGCGATATTACAGATTACTCGTAAATACAAGTGTGAAGCATAAAAAAGAAAGGTAGATGAGCTTACATTTGCAACTTAAAGAGACGTTATTTCACTATCAAATTATCTCAAATAAGTTCCAATCATGTTCAGATTAAATTATGTTGTGCAGGCTCAAGTACTTCTGACTTGCCGATGTATAGGCAACTTGAAATTCTTACAGATTGTAGTGACAAGCTAAAACAACAAGTATGTTGAGCGAAAACAGGTATGTTTTTTGATAAACAAATAAAATATACTAAAAATAATATAAAGTGAGGAAACCCATAGGGTAGTATTGTAAAGAAATAATATGAATACAAGTTAATGGAAATGAGAATTGCAAAATAACAAAATACCTTTCAAGTAATAACTTTGTAAATTTGTAATAAATGAGGCAAAAAGTTTAGGGGAGAATGTTACTGTAGAGCTAGCTGGGTCAGTGTTATTGTTCAGACAAAGAAGGAAGTAGGCCGTTTCAGGCACTGCCAGCACTCCCTCATACAGGAAACAGAGGCTGCTTTACTGTGGCCTTACACAGGGATGTTTTAATTAATGCTATCTGTGCTATCATTCGAATGTAAACAGCAGGTAAGTTAGTTACAGATAGTGAAATGCCTTCCACTGTGGGGGTGATTATGAAATCTGGAATTATCCTGGATCAAATTTCTTATCAGTTCTTGTGTGTCTTACATGGAAAAGTTGCAAAACTTGGTCCGCAATGAAAAAATTAACCTCAGCTTTGTTTTCTGGATCAAATTTCACAACAAATTGATACTAAATATGACAAAATTATCTTCATAGCATTCAACACTGTCTCACAACATATCGTGGGCTGGTATAGGTCATTTATGGCCATAGACTGAGAAAATTTCCTAAAAAGTACAAATTTGGGGTTTTTCCAACACTTTGAGCCAAAGATTTACCTAATAATATCCCTCGGGACTTTTATGCCAAAGTACAAAGCTACCAAACAAGTACACTTTTTAAAAACAAGTTTTCTTGACAAAAAATGACAAAATTGTCTTAAAATAAATTTGCATATTTCGGGACAATTTCCACATATCAAGCTATTGTCATCACTTGGCATCTGTATACCAAATATAAAAACTGTCTGTCCAACGGTTTTAAAGGAAAAGGACTTTTAAAGATTTTTTGACCAAAAATGACAAAAATTGCCCCAAACGGTATTTTTGCCAATTTTGTCATAATTTCAACAAATTAGAAGGTTAATACCCTTGCAAACATCCAACTCAAATTGGAAAGCAATTGGCAAGGCGGTTTCAGAGAAGAAGAATTTTTACTTAAAATGTGGAAAATGACCAAAAAATTCAGCAAAAATACAAATTCAAGATATCTTCACGACATACATAAAACTGTATAAACTGTATAAGGTCTACCTAAGGTGCTTGCATACTAATTTTTAAAGCAATCAAACCAGCAGTTCTTTAGTTACTAATTTTAAACCATTTTCACATTTTTAAAGCTCATTTACATAATTTTGGCGATACGAACTTCATTTGAACAAAATCCGATCTATAGCCCAGGCTGCATCATCACACCGAATACTAAGCTAAAAAGTGCAGCGGTTCGCGAGTTTATGATGTTGACGGACATACATACATACATACATACATACATACATACATACATACATACATACATACATACAGACATACAGACATACAGACATACAGACAGACATACAGACATACAGACAGACACCACCGACTTCAGCTTAAACGATAATCTCACATTGGTATATGTTATGTAGGTCATTTCCCCCACACTCATCATGACCTGAGTTCAATTAGTCTAGAACATTCTCAAGGTCACTCCCCTTAATGACCTCACAACCTTGAATTCAATTAGTCATGTTTGGAATGTTCTGGAAAGTTGATTAGTTGTGAAAGAGAGATAATTTTAGAACAGTAATTAGCATGTCAATAAAAGTTCTAGATTGTTCTTATATGCCTTTATAAAAGGGACGTGCTCAGCTTCCAGTCAGACTTTTGG
>LD356918.1:63455-79615 GCA_001465055.1 Ptychodera flava
ACTCTATCCCTGACTTAGCAATTAGTTTTATTTTCGTAATAAATTTTGTTTAAACGTTAACTGCTGAGTTCACCCTTTTGTTCGTTTTCTCTGCACGTAACAGTATACCAAATGTGAGCTAATCAGAAAAGGAAACATAAAGCTGTGATATAATCGATCCCCAGGATAAGAGATAAGTCAAAACTATCATGTCTTTGTTACTGTAATACTGCCAATAAACATCACGTACCTGGACAATTCTTGTACTTTATTTCATAGATCTTTCGGTATTTTGTCGTATATTCGACAGAGTAGTTCATTCTACAGATGTAAAAATAAGTAAATTGAAAATGTACTAACTAGTTCTGCGACCAAATGCAAACTTCATTTGAAAAGCGAGTTTATATTTATTGAACCAGATACTCATTTCATACATTTCTCCCTTCGATACCGATGATGAAATTCATTTTGTCTTGCAGAGTTTTATTTTGTATGTTTTCTAATAATGCAGATGATTTATTCTTGTCTTACCTGTACCCTGTACAGCGATTCCAACCCCAAAAATCACATTTTGTTCTATATTTCTGTCGTATCAATATTTGCATTGATACACTGGTCGAGACCATTTTACTGTAAATAAACAACATGGTTATGTTTCGTCGGCTTTCCATACTGATTTTAGACTGTACACAGACTATAAAACGTACACATTAATGTACAATGTTCCTGGAGATAGAAGTAGCATAATATCTCGTTAATCTGCAAAGACTTCATATCATTTCATCTTCAATCAAAGACGAGTAAAACTTTCACATGTATCACAAATATTTTGCTATTAAATAAATCTTCCCGACTCCAGTCTCACAAGTTTCTAAAAATGCTGATATATGAGATGAAAAGGTAAAAAACATCAACAATGAAAAGATGGGAATACCTAAGATTTTCTTCGTGTGTGACCTCCTTTAGATGAATAGATTGCCTGTTAAGCATACATTTTCTTAAATGACCTCAAAAATAAGTTGATATTGACAATCTGAGACACTATTTTTAGAATGCGGAAATTCAGATCGGCATGAATATAATTTCCCTTTCTTTTCAGGCATTGCGTCATTCTCGTGTATCGCCTAAATTGTACCAGCATTTCGGGCACTATTTCTGGTTCATAGATGCAATGCATTGTTTGTAAAATTGACAGTTTTGAAACAAGCACTATCGCATTAAAAACACAACCAATAAAGTTTTACATATGTTATCGTCCATCAAAACAACTGAATTCCTATGACTTTGAAAAATGCCGTATTAACTTTTTTTAGTTCATAAGTAATTTTGAAAAATTAACTTTGAGTCCACGAAGAGCTTTCAAAGACTTCCTTGGTTTGTTGAATATTCACAACTGATGAAGCTTGTCGGACAATTTTAAATCAGCATCGATCTTATTTTATCTATTGACTCGGACATAATCATACAGTTTACAGTAATGGATATCACTGCATCATATATTGTAGGAGACAGATTACCACCTTTACGTGATTTCCTTTCAATGCGGTCAAATTATGGTGTAAGATTACAGTGTACGGTTTTCAGACAAAATCCGTATCTATCGATCATAAACAACGCAGCACCGGATATTTCGCTCATGCGAAAAAAAGAGATTACTGATTTAAGATTTAAGAGATTATTGATTTAAGATATTGTCGAGTTTGGTAAATTAATTTGCACTGCACTCCGCGTTTCCATCTTTTACATTTATGATACAGTAGTAATTGAAGTATTAACATTCTAATTTGGCCAGTAGTATAAGAATTTCCCTGTGTAAATTTGGAAACGTTATGCCCAGTGATGATATCTTGTATATTGTGGAGAGAAGACTGGTACAAACCGGTTGCATACTGTAGACTGTTTTATTTTCACTGAACTTTTTTAGCTGAATTTTGGTGTTCAGTGTTTCAGTGTGATCTAATTTTCACTTCGTCTAGTCTGACAACATGCAAAGTATACAAAATTAATATTTTCACTCGGATTTTATTTTATTTTAGCGGAAAAAAGGTCCAGTGAACATGAAGTATTCCACAGTGATACTAACAATAGTGAAGTGTTCAGACACCCAAAGGGCACGATTATAACAATCACCGCCCTTACAGCGAAAAAAAACTGGTGAAATTTTGATGACCGCATTCCTTAAGACCAATGTCTTCGGTAAACTATCACTGAAATCGGGAAGTTGATGTAGCAATGCTGTAAATATCATTATTTTGGACGGAGAGGTGTCAATGTCGTGGATTTATTGATATTTCGATTTCCTTTTGAGAAGATATAAATAAGAATTAAAACAAGGAAAGGGTAAATTAAACAGGCATACTGTTTTGAGTCAGTTGACGATGACGTCGTAGAAATAGTTCTAATACACTTACTACAGTTTCACTAAAATGGATTGAAATATTGCATATATATACTTATATACCCCCGCTTCTTATTGCCATCAATTACTGCTCCCCCAACCAAAAGCGAACGACCACAAGCACCAATCATTGTTGCCGGTACTTGTGTACAGGATATAAATCATGTGTCATTTTGAAACCGAACTATTGAAACAATGGCACAATAGAGAAAGGAGTTAGAGACTTAAACATGGATACCCCGGCATATTATACCGGCACCAGCATGTATACTGTTCTGATACTACCAGTCATTCTGTTTACGGCGTAGAAAATAATATCTGCGTCGTGTTACTCAATCAGGCGACGCCAAACAACAATGATGGGGAAATCTGAATAGAAAAAACGCTTTCGTATACTTGTTTTAAGAGTGCTTTAGAAGCTGAAAAGTATTAGTTTATGCATTGTAATTTGAGAGTTCCTCAATTTTTTGCATACTTCCGTTGTTGTTCGTGTCTTAAGGACAGATTTTTGTAAGATTTGTCAATCAAACAAGGTTGAAGATGAATATTATTTTTTGTTTGAATGTCCTCCTTGTTATGACCAACGAATTAGATATATTCCAAGCGGCTTAATTATACATAAAAAAATTTGTAAATTTAATTACCGCTTGTTATTTACATCTAATGAACACTAGTTGTGTGGATTATACACAAAAATTAAAACGCTTTTCATTACGCAAAGAATTGATTTGTCATGTTAATTAATATTGTTTTGTTCCTGGCATATTGGCGCTTTCTCAAGTGATGTCCTTTTTCCTTTCCATAAGTATTTGTTCATTGTAATTATACCATGTGAAATGTAACTCCTTTTTATAGGGGCCGGATCCCTAGAAATGCAACAAACAATTCACGTTTTTATTTATATAATTCCATTTCAAACGTGTCTAAAATTTGGCACTTGAAACTTAGCGATATCTTGCTGTGTCAACGGTTATACTGAGACACTTGCTCACTGATATGAACAAAAGATTTTGATTGGCTGAACAATGATCAAACAAGCCGTTAAAATTTGTTAATGTTGCATGCAGTGTATGAGTATGAGATAACAATAAACGGTATTGCTTAAGGTTCAAGAGGAACAAGCTTACCTTACAGTTACATTACATCTTTCAGATTTACTTGGCGTACAACAGATCAAAACATACACAGCTAGTGTGATCAATATACAGTGGTTCCTTGACATCTTGTGAACCGGGAAAGAGTCAGATATCAAAATCTCAGCGACGGAAAACTATCACTAACTGTCCAGACCGTTCTACCGATAAGAAAGAATGCTTTCACGGTAAAAAGGGTTTACTTTTGCGCCGCTGGGAAGTTAACGCAATTTCCTATAGACGTAATGAATTGACAAGTCAAAAGGCTAAGTACAACTGTAGACCAATGAACACTCGCTTTCGAAAATACTTCCTCATACGAGTGAGTGAACAGTACTGCGTACATCACGACACGTGACTTACCGAGGGCTCATTCAACAGAGATTATCACCTCTCTGCGCAAATGGTAAGGATTAATTTAATAAATGATGGGTACAATTTGCATAATTAATGCTTTCTTATTCTTTACAAATGTTGCTTATTGGTTTGTCGACGAGTTTACGAGTCATTGAAAAGCGCTGTTATCCGTTTCAATAACAGGCCAATAGACGTTTGTGCATTCTTCCCCGATTTCCAGGGTAAGGTCATTATGCCTTATGAACTGTACAATGGAACTGTACCGTAGAAATACCAGATATGAGCTGAAAATGCTCATGGGTTTCAGTAGATATTGCAGTTGTCTGTAAATTGAAACTTTTGCCACAAGTTTGCAACTTCATTGAAATTGCTATGATCAACATCATGAACAATATTCAAGACAGATTTATTCCAAAGGTCATTGAGTATACAAATATGTAATAAGCTGAAATACAGCTACTTAATTTCTTTGCAAACCATTTTTTTATTATTTGAGGGATGCCAATCAATTTAAAACCAGGGACGACACGTTTGTGAACTGATCCTAAACTGCCGATGACTATGACGACGATTCTACAGAAAACCCCAAGGTTATTAATTTCAAGCGAGAGTGGCATGTACTAAAGTTTGCTGCATAACACTTGTCAATGTGACCATCAAATGGAACTGTAACCTCGACTAGGAAAACTTCGTGGCTAGTTGTATCAATAATGGTTACGTCAGGTCTTATTGTTGTGGTTGTGAATTCTGACTCTGCTCCAAACCTGTCGGGAGTTAAAATGGCGTCTTCTATGACAATGCAAGAGCTGTCATTCTCAGAAATTTGTTGAATATCATAGTAACGATTGTGCCGGTCTTGATACATTCTTTGGTATTTTGCTCATCCATTTAGTACATGTGAAACTGTCTGTTAGGTGATTCACAAAGTGCATTGTTTCTTGTATTGTGTAGGGTACTATAATGAGAGGAGACTGTTACATTCTAACAGTTGTAATCTGCCTCTGACGGTGAAAATAATAATATTATCCTCAAACGTTAAGTTTGAAAGAAAGTAATTGGAGAGTTTATGATAAACCTCCGCCCTATGGCAGTTTTCCTTTTCATTCTATAGCAAAGCTAGCAAGATGACTTTGTTTGCACACTTTGTTTGCACATTAGCTCCTATATCCTTAAATGTGTACCTTCAAGTACACACAGCTCGTTCAGATGTACCCACTCAGACTTTTGGTAGTTAACTTTAGAGTTTTTGTCAGGTTTCCCTAGGATGTTTCATAACCGGCGAATGAATTGCCTTCAGTAGTTGACGTAGATGCCCTTGTCACTTTTCTCTTTTGCATATGCAGATGTAACGATGATCGTGAAGTATTTCGGACCTGCGTATCATCGCTATCTAACACGGATAATTTGAATGATATGTCGTGGGATTCAAAATCCCAAAACCTACTTGATATGAACGGGTCGATGATTTATTAGTCCTGTTTCAAAATGACCTACATTACACGTCCTACTCACATGTACTGATTGGTTAATCCGCTTATCTAAGGTCCACTTTCGGAGCAGTCATTGGAGGGACCTGATGTGTTAGGTCTCATTATTATGTATTATTCAATTTACAGCTTCCTAATTGGTTAATGTGTAGTTCCGATCCTCCAGTGTTCACTGCATTATGCAATGTCCTATGTACTTTTTGATGATGCCTGCACTTGCAGCTCGATCCCAGTATATGAAGAACGGTACTCATGCCGAGTATTTGTCAAAATATCTAGTTAGATTTGACCTTGTTCGAGATTTCCTTCACTATTCATGGCATTTTATGTGATACTGTTAATTATACATAAATTAAATATTGTCAGGAGAAATTTTGTCCTTTTCCCTACACGAGTTGGTTGAAATGAGCTACTGACGTCTGAAACCGTTACGTAATTTTTGTTACGTAATGCCTTGAAGCTCTATCGTTTCCTCTTGTCATTCACAGGCCTCACCACAGGGGCTCATAAGTGGCTATTTAAGTCAATATTACAGCGTTTTTCTTTCTTTTTCAATGTTACAAATAAACCAGCTGAACAACGCTTGTGTAGCTGTCTTTTGTGTAGCTTGTATTGACATGTATAGTGCGCCCTCAATGGGGAATGTGATCATATTTAAATACGACCTTTAGTTCCGTGACCTCTAGCCAATTCCTCTGGCCATGCCTTCTGGGCACGCGTACAGACGTCGCTGTGTTTACTGTAGTACAGTAAGCACAGCGAGGGCAGGGCAGGAAGTAGGCATGGCTAGAGCCTAGAGGTCACAGAACTAAAGGTCACATTTACGAGGACGCACTATACATGCCAATACACAAAAGACAGCTACACAAGTGTTGTGCTCTTCAGCTGGTTTATTTGTAACATTGAAAAAGAAAGAAAAACGCTGTAATATTGACTTAAATAGCCACTTACGAGGCCCTGTGGCCTCACTGTTGTCGATGCGGCCAATGCCCCCGTCAAATCAAAAATGAAATTGAAAAGCGTGAACTTTGTACGTAACCAACAATTGGAAAACAAAGAGCCAACATGCCTGTAATGCTAGATTTGGTTCAAGTCGATGAATTTAAAAAAAATAAAATCATTTATAATAGTTTCTCCTGTGTCTCGCCAATTTCGTACAAAACTATTCGGAATTTGGAAGCCCAGGCTATGTTTCTCCCAGCGATTAAATGCGCTACCTTTGAGTCTGCGCAGGATAGTGAGTTAGTTTCTGCCGGATTCACTTCCGGGTGAAACTCCGCTGTATAGCGTTCGCCTGACTCATCGAGTCCACTCCACTCACGCGCGCGTTTCATCACATGAAAGCAAAATACCACAGTCGCTCGAGAGCTATTCAGCTCTGGGACTATTCGCCCCATAGACGAGTGTATAGAAGCGAGTATTTCTCGCTTCTGTACACTCGTCTATGGGCCCATGGGGCGAATAGTCCCAGAGCTGAATAGCTCTCGAGCGACTGTGAAAATACGTATCGTTGCGTTCGCTCCACTCAAAAATTTACAAATCACAGACTTGAACCGAGTCTACTTAATGCATAGAGGGACAGGGATAAGTAAAAACATGGAAATTTAACGCATGGAGGTTTGTCGGGCATTGTTCGTTGTAACTTTCGGAAGATCCGTGAACATCACGAACAAAGTATTACTTCAGCGGTAGCCAGGAAGCACGTGGGACATTGCATAATTAGGCAGTGAACACTGGAGGACCGGACCTACACATTAACCAATCAGGGAGCTGTAAAGTGAATAATACATAGTAATGAGACCTAACACATGAGGTCCCACCAATCAGCATGACGCAAATGGACCTTAAATTACCAGATGAACCAATCACTGATGTTGGTACATATGTCATGGACCTGAATTATGAAACAGGACCAGTTGGACTTGGCCAGCTTCTCACATAAGATACGATTTCATCTTCAAGTTCTTTCAAATTACTAAAACTGAAAGTTAACTTGGCGAAATACATGTACATACATAGATAAATACATGGATCCATAGATTCATACATGGATACATAGATACATACATGGATACATACATACATACATACATACATACATACATACATACATACATACGTACGTACATACGTACGTACGTAAGTACGTACGTACGTACGTACGTACATACATACATACATACATACATACATACATACATACATACATACATACATAACCTCAATATTTTATTTATTTATTTGTTTATTTATTTATTTATTTATTTTTTATTTTTTATTATTTATTTATTTATTTATGTCTGTATTTATGTATTATATTTACTTTTTTCTCGTCAACAGCGCAAGTTGGCATCCACTTACAGACAAGTTTGAATATGAAATATAAAATGTAAATCTAATAAAAGACCAAATTGAAAATGAAGAAACTACATACAACAGATTACAATCACAAGATAAGACCGCAAAGATATTTTGTAAAATTCCAGTTCGCAAAATATATCAATATTACTGTTAAATGAGATATATAATCGAGAAATGCGATCAATGAACCCTCTCTTTGTAACATCGACTGTATTATGAGGTATATAAATTAGGTCCCTTCTTCTGAAACATTCAAACATTGAGAAGGAACATTGAGACCAAAGAAAGATACACAGTCTATAAGTCTACGGGAATACACAAATGTACCGCAAAGGGGAGCTTTAGGCGAATTTTTGAATTGATACATTTCTCATACCGTTAATATTTATGAAAAGGTTTGTTTCATTAAGTTTATCCATATTTTATTTCTTAGTCCTCAACAAACGTAAGTGTGTATTTTATTTGTAGCTGATGATTAAATTCCTAATTCTTTAGGAAGGTTATCTGTGAACGCCATTTCATACTTGACCTATTTCACGGACTTTTTTTTCGCTCGTTGTCTATTGTTTTTCAGCGGCGTAACACAGTTACTTCAGTGACGGGTTCCACGACTTCGTAATGAGCCTCCATCTCTGAGCATTTCTCTTCAGACTTTTGGACGGTCATGTAAGTTCCTCGTTGGAATTCTTCAAGACATGCGTACGGACCCTCCGTCGGTGCTGTCGTCCGCCCTTGTTCCAGGGTTGGGTTTGTGAGTACAGAGGCATAATATGGTACATCCTGACCTTGTCCTTGATCTTCCAGTCCTTTGACTAAAATAGCACCCCATGAAATTCAAAGAGTAAAGCAGATACATGAGGATAAAAGTGCGGTGACAGAAGAAAACGCAGGACATCAATTAACTATTCCCGGCCGAAATATTATAATGATGGACTTACCGTATACTCTCTGTCTGCTTGTTACTTGATAACTGACGTCATCACTTCTTGCCGTCTTCCTCCTTTGAGAGAGCAAAGTGTCATCTTCTCTTAAGAAATGTCAATGTGAAAAAATTGTTTGGCTTTCCATGCCGAATTAATTTGATCTGATCTGATCTGATCTGATCTGATCTATTAAAATACGAAGAAAGGACTTAAATTCAATGGACAAATTCATACATAAAAATAAAAATGCCCAGACAGGAAATACAGGTATTTCAAGATGAATTTGATCGCCAGGACGTTTCTACACAATTTATAGTTTCAGACTCGCTAAATCACGACATTCTCGTCATTCCCGTGTCACTGCTGATTGAAGTAGGTCGCGCCTCCACATCGAAAGAACATTTGCTCAAACTTTCCGTAAGAAAACTTTAAACCACTCCCTTCCGAAATAAAGAATCAAAATCGAGGGCCACCGTGCAAAAATTGATACCAGACATAAAAACAATAATTACCGACTTTGGAAATTAAAATTAGCCGTAACCTATCATGTGTTTCCTCTTGGGGAAGTAGAAGTGAAGACTTTATGTACTCAATAAGCTTCAAATTGAACCCCAAAAATGTATGATAGACCAAATTATATAATAAAAGTTTGAGAGTCCGAATTGTGTCCCCGAGGCGCATTATTCATACATGCCACTACTATACGTAATACATCACTCAATTTCTGATCTGCAAATAAGAATTGTTCACTGACAAAAACATGTGAATTCGAACGAGGGTGGGTATTGCTAACTGTCACTAAAGCAAACGAAATGGTCAACTACTGACAGGTAAGACACAGCAACGACATACGTATACTGACGGCATACGTACAGAATCACATACAGAGACAGATAGAAAGACGGACAGACAGACAGACAGACAGACAGACACAATCACACAAGCATACGCCCTGTGTGTACACGATATCATACCTATTCAGATGCTTCCTCTTGATGCAAACTGTCATGATTGTCAAGATGGCTGATATCAACAACACACTGACGATTATCCCCGCCATTGCAGAGTCATTCAATGTTCTACTAGTGTCACTATGTTTGACACAAATGGGCCAACTTTCGGTCTTGTTGGTGAGTTCCTTTGAACACCTGTCCGCTGTGCAAATGATGAAATTGCATGTACAGTTGAGATGTAATTCATACAATGGAACACTGGAAGGTTATCTTAGTCACAACTATGTTTTTAAAACCAAGGAAACGTACACTTCCCGTCTCAAGCAATTACCCAAAAATATTTGTACTAGAGTCATATTTTTATTCGAACAAAGAAGTAAGTCTTACAAAATTTCGTCGACGGAAAAACAAGCTTTGTGGTCCGTTTGATCTAGAAATAGGTTGACAGTAAATATCTACAAGCCAAACTTTTTCCTCTAATAATGAATATTTGACTTACTTTCATTGCACACTGTGCCTTCCCAGCCAGGCTTACAATGACAGGTTCCATCGTCATGAGAACAGAACAAAGTGTTTTCTTTATCACAGAGGCAGCTTTTCGAGCAATCGTCCCCGAAATACCAACTCTCACAAGCTGAAAGTAGTGATTACATAAACACTTTACTAAAATTATTTTCTTGCATCTGTACTTTTATAACCTGTGAGGGCGTACACTGAATCACCACCGATTCATACAGTTATGAAATTCAGAGTAAAGCGTCTGTCTGATAATTTACCTTGGTTACACATTGTTCCAATCCATCCCGGCTTACACCTGCATTCGCCGCCAAGGTGATTACATAACAATGTATTAGTCATATTACAGTGGCACTCTTGCATGCAATTTTCTCCATAGGTCCCTCGCTCGCACCCTGAAATAAGTGGATGAGAATGATGCATGTTGATGAATATATTTTCTTTTCTTTTCTATCAACGCTGAATAACACACCAAAAATAATTCATTCTATTACACATCAAGTATTTTTCGATTACTGTAATTGGCTTAGATTTAGTCACGTGACTAGAAAACGTTATATCACATGATTAAAGGTTTATGAGGCTGTTGCCCGTCGAATGCGGTCGTCTTGCCAGTTGCGGACGAATTAGGATTTAGTGCGCCTCTTTTTCTTACAAGTGACAACTTCTGTGCGCTAGTTGCGTAGAAAGGTACGATCACGGTCTCCAGACAAACCGAATCGGACGGCATTCCATTTCGATACAATTAAACCGACTGTAGGGTTAGTTAGCTACATGCAATCCTGTCTCGGTTTTCAGAAGCTCGTTACAACAATTTTCTGAATTAAATGTGTAATGATCTGGAAATGGAGCCATTCACGGAGGTTACTGTCTGCTTGTGACCTACGTTCTATTCTTTAACTAGTGTTTCTTCGCATTAGTTCGGACACGTAATGTTTTTGTTTGGTATGATAAAATTAATACCACATGATAGAGAGAGCCGGATGTCGATCTGTTACCATCCCCTCGGGCTGTTACTCATTACGGCAATATTGACGATGCCTGATCTACAATCTCTTGATAATGTTGATGATACCCTTGCCTTTGGTCCATGCACACTCAATATTACTATCATTATGCGCACCTTCCCCTTGGACAGGTAACAAATCATGATCTTTCTCTTGTAATCATGTGTTGACTGAAGAACGTGTAAGAAGCACTTGATCGCAAATTAGCACAGTGAACCCCAAGCCGTCATAATTGTGTAATAAAATTGTTGACAACACAAGAATATATCATTATTCAGTCGCAGACATCGTAACAACATGTGAGCTGACGATATAACAAAGTATGGGATACTGACATATGTCCAAACGACGGGGCTAGATTGTATATACAAGTTACGATGGATTCATTTTATTGGTGCATTTCTTCCATTTGCACAAATGTATGAAATAAATGGGGACAGAATATCTGTCAAACTGTTCATGAATGAAACTTTTAAACACTCACTGTCGTCGCAAGTTTTACCCTGCCATCCTCTGTTGCAATTACAGCTACCATCTCTTTTCTGGCATGATTTTGAATTTGTTCTGTTGCACCGGCAGGGTTGACAATTTCCACAGCTTTCACAAAGATTCTCGGCGAATTCCCAATCAGAACATTCTAGAAAGCAATTTGATAAGTGTTTTAGCGTTATGTTAGGGTTATTTGCTCACCAGTTGCAGTTTCAATTATTCTATTTTACAAAGTCTATCCTCATTAAAGGCCCATGAGCTGCAACTCAGCGAAATTTGTCCAATTTCAAGGTACCTAAAATTTCCTCAGATATTCATTGCAATCTAGAAATAGAACAATGTAGTCATTAACTATGCCTCCACAACACTTGCTTGCGGAAGGATAGGCAAGAAATTGAACAGATTTTAGTTTATTTTAAATTTCCCGCCATTTTCAAAATCTTCCCATATGATGTGAAAAACGGAGACTTTATTGTCAAAGTAGAGCAAATACTTTTCCCGTCCTTTCAGTCAGTTGCACCATGTTATAATTTGTAAAGATTTAAATGTGTACATTCACTAGTTATGTTGTTTATCATGTAATTGCATGGAGGCAGCCATGTTTGGGTGCGGCACCCGCTTGTTATTTGTCTTACTGAAACCTCCCCATGCAGTCCCACTCAGTGGATAATTATATTTGAATAAACATCTCTAAGTAAGAACATTTATATGAACTAATTTTAATCTAAATATAAAATCATGAAAATAATGTCAAATCATGTAGCTCATATGCCTTTAATACGTCTGTCGCTCATTGTTGGTCGATCCACAGAGAAACATTGACAGAATGGTAAAGCTTGCATGCCATTGGTTCCATGGTCGTCTCGGTAGACTATTGGCTTTTCGTATTAAAATGAGCTTCAAAGGAATTAAACTTTTTGGAGGCTTTGTTTGTGGTTGATAATTACACGAGATTATGTGAAAAATACGACGAGATGGCATCGTACTGCCAGTTGCGTAGCAACCATAGTTACTTTGTGAGCTCTCAGGCCAGAAACGCTGCTTCACGCCAATCAAAACATAACACGCCAGCAGTTTCATAAACATGTCCTTCCTTGACGCACGTGTAAAAGACGGTATGACTGACCGTAAACCATTTAGTAAAACCAGACAGTATCGATAAAAGACTTTCAAATTTGGTTCAAACACGCTCATTATATATTCATAAAAATTTGAGAGGAATTTTTAAAACGGTAAAACTCACTTTCCTGAAGCTCAAAACACTCCCATTTTCGCCAGCACGTCAATTCCGCTCAGCACCACACGACAACAACAACACAAACTTTGCCGAACATACTTTCGCTTAACAATTGGCGAAAATCCGAAAATTACCGAAGGATGCATGGTCGGCACTCTTCGGAAAAGAGAGGCGAGCGCCACCTGAGGCGAGGCGAACATGGATGGGTTACGTAACCGCTTCACGCCTTTAACAATGCCCGTTGCGATTCTGTCAATGTTTCTCTGTGGTCGATCATAGTAAATTTTCGTATCGGTGAGCAGAGTACCCATGGCCGCGCCTTGAAAATAGACTATTCACGGTATAATGTCGTAGAGGGCATCTGAGACGTACCTGTACAGTTGATGTATTGCGTTTCATTGATTGGTAGATACCGGATGACATAACCAATTGAATACTTTAATCTAGACATCGTACATAAACAATAAAAATGCGACAATTAATGAAGAGTTTCAAAAAGTACGGAACAATTCAATACACTTCCTCAGGTCATGCGCATGCGTTCATCTATATCGATATCGTATATTAATGTCTAAAGCGTTGATTCTATATCATATGAATGCGCAAATACCGTTCGACTGACATCATATACGAAGCACTTAGGGAGTGTTCAGAATGTACTTCCAGGGGGCTGGAGAATTTTCGGGGGGGGGGGGCATCCATTTTCCAAACGAAAAATTAGGGGCGCAGACAAAAATAACACAATCTTTTAGGGGGCTAAGGAAAAAACACATCAATTAAATATTTGCCCAGATGTCCTGTCTATGAAATTATGCATGGCTGTCAAAAATATCCAGTGAAAAATTTACTATTTGCTAGCTCCAGAAAAGGGGTTGATTATCCAATGATTCTTATATGTGCAACCAGAAGATCATGTGCATCAATACTACAGAGCCAGATGGTTGAAATTTTGACCATAGTATCCTATTTGAAATTTGCTTCAGTTCAAAAAGTGATCTCAGTGTGTATGAATCAAGGAGAATTGTGGGTAGGATCACACATTGTGTAATTATACTTATAATTTAGAATCCGTTCATTCTGATTTGTGTGAGCAAGGATTTCTCAGTGACGGCTGGCATAAAGGACCAAAACAAATATTAACGTGTTTTGTTTCCTATCGTCTGAAAGCATGCGTATCATGACTATTTTAAATGTCAAATATGCATGCTCGGTCAACTTTTAAAAAATGTACTGCTGAAAAACTGTGAACTTTGACATATCCAGGGTTATCTGCATTTATGAACATTGAATTGTGAATTGAACTAGCAGAAATATAACATAGACATTATGTGAATTCATATTATGGATACGGTGTTCTGTTCAACGAAGATTCTGAAATATTCCTCAGGACTGTTGCTTTCAATGCAGCCACTTTGTTTTATGCCAACCAAATTTTAAAAAGAAGAAAAGGGAAAACACTAGCTGGGTTCCCCAATTTTCACCGTGAGTCTGCAAGTTATTCAGCATCATCAGATGAAAATGTATGCTGGACGTGTGCATGTAACATCTCACACGTTCAATAAATATCTGGAGACCTGCAAATTGTGTCCCATTAAACTTAAAAGTTAGATATCACTTTGCCAATTATGTAGTCCGACAATTTCTAACTGAATTATGTGCTTGCCTTTGTGTGTATCATATGTATCAATGAGAAAACTTACATTATAGTAATGTTTATTTACACAAATTTACATGGTACCCCAGAATGAAAGTATAAAATGACAGGTTTTGCTTTGTAATGAGATAAATAATTCTAGGTTTGATGCAAATAGCGATTTTCCTCGGCAAAAGGTAGAAGACTACCCACGGCTATGCAAAATTAGTCATTGCATAGGATTGCATGCATATAGAAATGTCAGAAAACATACCAGGAATATTGTCACTTTCATAAAACTTTCAGAAATGACCCACTTAATGTTACTGGGCTCGATCTATAAAGAGAATCATATTTGTATGCTTTTCTTTGAAAAACCACTGATGCAAAAGTGGTGACTCAGCATTTTGTCACAATTTTAAGGTGGCATCTTTGTTATTGGATGAGTAACTTCATACATGATGTTTATATCGGAAATACTACATGTAGACGACACTTAAGAGTCTCAAGTGTAATGAAATAACATTTTATCCACCACGGCTATTGTTTTCTTTGAAAAGGTCAAATTTGCAATAAAGTCATGTGAGAGCTCAAAATAATGGGGTAACGGATAATTGAATGTAAATTATCTCAAAAAGTAGATTCGAAACAGCCATTTTACAAGCTACAGCATACCAGTATGTGATTTGATTATATTCTTGGTATTGAGTAGTCCCCTCAAACCACCCAACCTTAAAAGTCTGCATCTGCCACAGTCAAACATTTTGCCAAGTTTCATTTCCACCTATTGGAGAGTGCTTCTGAAAAAAGTGAGACAACTTGTCTAGTCAGTAAACACACTCTGCCTTGTATATCATTAGCACATTATTTCTTCCTCTGAGTACTCGCCACTAGTATGCAATGTTTAAAACAACTTTGCAACATTTACAACCAAAGTGTTTGATATAGACCAGTGATATAACAACATCTGGGACAAAGTAATCATCAAAATAATCAAGAAAAAGGCTATAGAATGGATCATTGATAGTGGACATAACGAAAGAAGTAATCATGTTATTGATTATCGTTTCTTGCATTGCCAGCAAAACATGTTTTTTTTATTATTATTATTATTATTATTATTATTATTATATATATATATATATATATATATATATATATATATATATATATATATATATATATATATATATATATATATGGTATTACAGGCCACCGGCCCTTGATACAATTCATGAAAACAAAAGTGGTAACAGACAACATTTTGGAAAGAATGAATACTCGCAGGCTATTTACAGTACATCTCAAACAAACAAAAGAGACATTCATTGCATATTTTGTAACAAAGTCTCTTACTTTTTAAAGCTATAAAAAAGGAATTTTGACAGACTTTAAAGAGTATCACGATTTTGTGAACGCATGAGTGATGTCAATTTTGCTACTGTCGGTTAATCATAATAAAAGGACGGTGAATTTTTTTTTTCTTATTTCATGGTATACAGGGCAAACGAGCTTTTTATGGTCACATACTTGTAACTCTGAAATGTTTTGTTATATCATTCATTAAATGACCACTGCATTGTTCCTGCAAAGTGTGATAAACTTGTCAGACTGTATATGTCTTAATATGTAAGCATGCATGTGTATATTTTGGGCATGAAAAAAACCCAGGAAATATGAGGGGGCC